>JAWNPC010000291.1:0-10424 GCA_035045365.1 Drosophila leonis | reverse complement strand
GTATAGAATGATAATCGATAAATATCGATAACTAAATTTATTAAAATTCATTCTTTAATAAATTCAGTAATTGATATTTATCGATTATCAATTTTTGTAGATTTTCTTTTAATTCTCTAGTTATTTTGATAAAAATTAGTCATCGATATTTATCGAATGTGAATTAATGTAGATTTTCTTTTATTTCTTTAGTTATTTTGATACAAATCAGTTATTGATATTGATACATTTTGAATGAATATAGATCAGGCATAGAAATTAAAATTTATATTGATAAATTTGATGGATAGTTAAATTTTCATTCGACATTTTATTTTTATTTTCTGTAATATAATAAGAAAAATTTTAGTATCAATATGTATCTTTTATGAGTAAGAGAAAAAGTTTTGAAGTTACAGAATACAAGTTTGGCTGCACAGTTTTTAGTTTAAAAAATTTCTTGTAGTTCTAGATCAGATTTTATTCAAGCTATGCTGATAACATAAGATAAGACAAACGATACTTATCGTTTAAAATTCCAAACTAACTTTAAAGCTCAAAAATACAAATCAGCTGATTTCAGTTACTAAATTATTATAAATTATAATACATTTTCTTAGATCTTAGAGCTGCCTTTCTCTATCTGTTACATATAACTTGGAAATTTCATCAGACTCGCGTTATTACAGGATTTACTGCACTTACAGGGTATAAACAATAACCACAACGTTGCAGCTGGTTGACGAGCTGAAGCAGTTGAGCCAGCGACAATAACAACAACGAGAGGCAAATGACAATAAGCACAACAATTGTGCACACAAACACACACACACAGAGAGATTGTGTATACACGACGGTTATTTGTATGCATATATAGACACGCACACACACACACACACACACACACACACACACACACACACACATGAATATATTTCGTCAGGACGAACAATTACAATACAAACAAACGTGCAACAGAATGTGAAATGCCGCAACCGGAAGTGGTAGATGCAACAGCGACTGTGGCATAAGATGGCGACAATGTTGAAGAAGATGAAGAAGGAGAAGAAGCAGAAGTAGTAGTAGTCGTTGTAATGGTAGAAGAAGAAGGTGAAGCATGCAGTAACAGGACTAGGACTAAGGCTAAGGCTAATGTTGAACGAGCGCTGCTCGACAAAGATAAGAACTTGGACAAACGTGCGGCCAAAAGGAAACGGCTAGCCGTCTATTACAACAGTACACACAGTTATCACACACACAGACACATACAGCTTCATATATACATATAAACATTCATACTTCATGTGTAAGTACATTTGGCTAAGCGAGGTGCGCTTTAAGTGTTACTTGCTCTTATAGAAGTTTTGATAAGGTCTTAGCGATAGTTTGCTGTTATCAATTGTGTTATCGATAGAGTTGTACCTATAGATTAAGCGATAGATTGATCGATTGCTTGAAGTAGAAAATGAATGTCACTTATATATGATTAATCAAGCCTGAACATATAGACGACTCTATATCACAACGTGATTGAGTATAGGCACATACACTTGTGTCATGTGCTCAAACTACACGCCGTGTGAAAACAATGACAATAGAAGCACAGATTGCCGTAACTCATTCATTTGACAGCAGCAAAGATCGTTCTTCTCACTTATCCATCTGTTGCTTTGATTCACTCCAAGTATCTCCCACCTGTGGTAAGATGCTTAGAAAAAGAGAAACATTCAACATAGATAGCTGAATAGATCTCATTCATCTAAAGACACTATTGAAAGTTCATGTATCGAAATCAATAGTTCTATAGATTATTTTTGAATATTAAATGCGTAAGTCGTTAGTTTTTGTAGTTCTATGTATATATGGGATACCTATATTTTACCTTTATTTTATCTTAAGCACTTGGCTTTTTCTAAAATATTTCAAAAATATGAAAACACTCAAGAAATTCAATTTTGTATATTTAATTTATTTATATATTTGATTTAATCGAATTTCCATTTTTTAAGAAATTTCTCTTTAAGGCTTGTAAGCCTATGAAGTCTAATGAAACACCTCGAATTTACATAGCTCATTCATACGTATGAATATGTTTGTATGTACGCATCTGTATGTGTTTGTGAGTGTGCTGCACTGCAGCGGCCATTGAGTAAAGTGGAAGTGTGTTAAGCAAACAGCAGCAACAGCAGCAGCAGCAGCAGCAGCAGCAGCAGCAGCTGCAACAACAACAACAACAGCAGCAGCAGCAATAATAATGCTGCCTCCGTTATGCTGCTAACCAAAAAGGATGTTGACTTGGTTTTGAGGAACTGCAGTTATTCGTATAGCATACTCATATATTCATTTACTTGACATGGTCGAGCCCACAGGATTTCAGTCCACTTCACTCCCAACAGCAGCAAGCAGCAGCAGCAGCAGCAGCAGCAGCTGGTGCTGTTTTTGTGCGCATTTCATATGCAGTCTATCCCAAAAATTAGTTGCATTTCCTTAGACACCCATTGGGTTCATAACCCCAACCGCTAGGCACTGTGGTGCAGCCCCTGAATGCGGCCAAAGCAATGCGGAAGAATATTAAACGGCTTTTAAGTGCTGCCTATTAAAGAGAATACAACAAAAACGGACAAGTGTGAGTGCGTCAATGGGGAGTGCTCGACTGCCAAATGCACTAACTTCAGCTGTAGTCAATGATCGCTGTTTGCCTCGGCATTCGTGAAATACTCTTTAGCTTCTAGTTTGTTATTTATAAAAAGAATTTTTGATCTTGCATATGAAAATCAAATAAAACTTCAGTTTTTTTAAATAATATTTTTGGTGGTAAATGGGAAGAAGTATTCTAAGACAAAGCATATTTATTATCTATGTATGTATATTATACACAAATTTGGTTTTAGCTATTCAAAGTATTATTTCAATATCGATATTTATCGGTATTCCAAATATATATACAGTATATAAGTATGTACGAAAAGACTTATGGACATCGTTGACATTACAGCTCATTAAGCTGCTTCAATTTCATTGTGTATCTAGTCTATGGCATCACAATATTAACTTTTACTTCTTCAACACATTTAGGCAAAACAGTTATACCCCATCTCCAACATTCTCACCGAGTACAGGTTGGCAGATTAACAAAAAAATAATAGAAACAACATAGAATGGCAAAGAACATTTACAGCTCAGGTCAAGACCCAAAAGCACTGTCCGTTTGCTGGTCAGAAAGTTGAAACATTTTAAAATTTGCAAATTGAGTACAAAACATTTGTACAACGAGTAAAAATGTGCAGCTGGTACTTTATGAACGACTACCAGATACTCTATTTTTGGGTAAACGAGGTTGGTCTTTAGGCTGTGTTTGAGTTAGCGAGATGTTTGCAACTGGGCAACTGCTAACCTAATATACCACCTTTGCAGCTTCTGTATAGTGTATACTCGTACAAATGTGGCATGGCATGTTGGAACAACATCAACTTCGACTCAAAGTCTGATAACATTCATCCACCAGCCGAAGAGAGTGTGAAAACTTTTCAAGCATTTCTTATTTAACTTTTATTTGCTTTGTCTTTCTTTGCTTTATTTTGTTTTGTTGCTTTTCTCACTTTTTTTGTTGGTTTGTTTTTATTTTTGTTTTGTTCATTCTTTATGTCTCTCTAATGTGTCTCCTGGGAACTGGGATTGCGAGCGCTTAAAATTTCTAAAAACCTTTTTTTTATATTCATTGTCCTGACGCACCTTTGCCGCATCTCATGTTTTGTCTCTGCCATTTCGCCATCTCTGTGCTCGTTCGCATTCATTAATTCGCATCGGATAAATCACAAAACGTTTAATGTGTCAAATAATTACAGAGCAGTCGACGCGGTGAAAAGGTTGATTTTCTAGTTAATTAAAAATTACATTAAAAACGAAGAGAAGACCAGCATCAAAATCAAATAGATGAACTTCAGCCAAGCTGCGTCTAATAAAGACTTTAAATACGTATACGCCACGTATTGCAGGTTTTAAATAAATATTTTTAAATTATTTATAAAGTTATTTTTATTTTTAAATAAATGAATTTTTAATACAATTTTAATTTTATTAAAAATTACTTTGAAAACTAAGAGAAGAACTGCATACAATTAAAATAGATGAATCTCTGTGAAGTTGCTTTTAGTAAGGACTTTAAACACGTATATTTTTAAACAATTTAAATAATTATTTTTATTTTAATATATATTTATTTTAATTTAATTTTAAAAAAAATTTAAAAATTTAATTTAATAATAAATTTAATATTTTATAATTATTTTTATTTTTTCACAAATGAGTTTTTAATAAAAAATATATAATTTTTATTTTTTTATTGAACACTTTTTTTATACTTTTAAGACATTTGTTTTCAAAACGCAAAGAAAATATTTTTTTTATGAATTATAATTCTTTATTGTTATTTAGCAAACAATTTTCAATTAAATAATTAAACAACAATATAATTGTCTAAATTGGCTAAACTCTAATGAAATTCCATCAGATTATCTGTGATAACTTTTAGACTTATTTATTGACTCTTGTGGCTAGAAGAGGGATTTTTTTTAATTGGCAACTGTTCGTTTGATTCATTGGGATTTCTTTGGGGTTTTGTGTGTGCATGGGAGACTTGAGTTAATTACAACTTAAATTGCTGGCAACTGCAATGGTCAATGACCAACAGCCGCTGACCCAATTAGTTGAAGCAGCTCAATGAAAGAGTCCAAGGAGCAGCAGGAGCAGTCGCAGCAACAGCCGCCGAAAAGGGCAACAGGACGCAGCAGGATGGCATAGCCAAAGCCATCTATGTACAAGCGGCATTCATTTCAAATTCTGTTTATGGAGTTTTAGTAAAGTGGTTTCACATTTTTCACTACCAAACTTGGTATACTCTAACTGCAGGCACATGAACTTGTTTGCGAGGTAGAGTTTTGATATTGTTAATTTGTATTGAGAGGCTAATCAATAAAGACAAGGATGTTTCTCTCAATTTGTAAAGTTCTTACAAGTTCGAACTACAAGCTCATTATCATATGATGCCATTAGTTTAGAGCAGTTGCTTAGTGAGTTCTAAAGTCTTTGTATGAAGAACTTTTTTGTTTTTATACCCTGAACCCATTGAAAATGGGAAATCAGGGTATAATGTTTTTGTGAAAATGTATGTAACAGGCAGAAGGAGACATGGCAGACCCCATAAAGTATATATATTCTTGATCAGCTCGACAAACTGAGTCGATATAGCCATGTCCGTCTGTCCGTCCGTCCGTCCGTCCGTCCGTCCGTCCGTCCGTCCGTCCGTCCGTCCGTCCGTCCGTCCGTCCGTCCGTCCGTCCGTCCGTGTGAACGCAGTGATCTCGCAAACCACAAAAGCTAGAGATCTGAAATTTGAAATGTATACTCGTGTATATCCTACGCAGTACGAGTTTATCATTTTTTTTCGATAACTCATCCCGTTTCCTTATTATCGATAAAAATCGATAACTTTTCTTCGTTTTTGAATACCGTTATAGCTATAGATTTCAAATTTACTGTGTATATCCGCGTAATGGGTACAAACATTTTGCAATTTTTGGATTTTGGATGCCACGCCCCCTTCCCCCAAAATTTGAAAAAACGTATTTCAAATACTAGAGACTTGTGCTTTGGCAAATACATACATATGAATGTCATTATTACGCTGTAAAAGTTTGATTACGAAAGTACATCTAGAAGCAAACCTATTCAACAAATAAGTTTCCAAAATATAGCCCATACTGCAGCCCAAGCGCTGCCCGCGCGCAGTCGCTGCGTAAACTGCGCAGTAGCAGAGAAAGTGCTTGTGCGTGCGTGTGCATGTGCGTGTGTGTGTATGTGTTGTTATATGTGCATACATATATATAAAAGAAGCGTAAAATGATTTGAATATCGCATCTTCGCAGGGTTCAGGGTATCTCTTAGTCGAGCAGTCTCGACTAGAGCACTCTTACTTGTTTAAGATATCTTTATCAAACTGGACATAAATGAGCTTCAATCTGCTTCTAACATAATTGCAAGTAAATTTTTGATCAAACTGTTCAATAATTGTATAATATTTAAAGAAACACTTTGTCCGAAATGAATTGTTTCTACAGAAAAGCCTCAAGCCAACAAGCATATTTCTAGTTCCAGGCATCATCTATCGCTCACATTAAGGCATACAATTCGGTATATAATAAATGTACTTTATCTTATCTTCGTATTGTATTATAAAGCTTCCATACAAATTAAGTTTTTGCATGAAGAAATCTTTAAAGTTTTCAAAGTTTTTCTCATTCAAAAATAAAACTTTCTCAGTTCGAGTCATATAGATTTTTGAGCTGAGCACAACGAAACCATATTGCTGCTAGAGTATAGCAGCTTCAGCATTTGTATTTTCTTGCGTCTTGTTGCAAAGCAACAACATTTGAGTGTAGTGCATAAAGTTGAAGACAAGGCATTTGGCTTTTCAATTACAAAGGCAGCAGCAAACTAAACTACGCTGACAACCTAAAAGCATTTTCCAGGAATTGAAAAGCGCAAAACTTGGCCAGCGACAACTTTTCTCATATATATATCTATTATACATATATATATACACAAACACACGTATTTTGGCACGTTCCAGATTAGCTTATAAATAGGCAATCCGTACAATAGATCCAACTAAATTTGTTTGGGCTCTTGCTCGCTGGCAGCATTCATGCATTTTTCATGCAACGGCCAAGATTCAAGCTAAAATAACTTAACAAAGCTGTAAATATGATGAACTGTTGCCGGGCTGGGCCTCATCATTCTGTGCCCAGTTGCGACTCGGAAGGCGACAAACTTGGCCAAGTTTACGACTGCCCAGCGGCGGGCAGCTCTCTTGGCAGCTCAGCAACTCAGCAACTCAGCAGCGCAGCAGTTGAAAAGCTGAGGATGTGGAGGATGCAACTATAATTGTAACTATACTACCAGTGCCACGCCCACTTTAGTTGCCTACTTTTCATGTACACTTGTAGTGGGTATAAGAATTATGTCAAACTGTGTGTAACGCTTAGGTTATTTAAGGTGTAGCTTTATATTTATAGTTGATTGGTATCAGCTGTTGAGTCAATATGGCCATGTTTTGAAATGTATTAATATGGTCATCTGATTCTATACCTATCTCTCTCTAGATATCAGTTTAACAATCTTTATATTTGACTCTTTTAATCTGTGTCTCTCTCTTTTTCTTTTTCTTTTTCTATCTCTCTACCTCGCTCCCTCTCTCTATCTCTTTATCTCTCTTTATCTCTCTTGATATCAGCTTAGCGATTTTTTAACCTTATTCTCTTTCTCCCTCTCTCTCTCTTTGTCTATCTTTCTCTCTTTCTGTCTGTCTGTTTCTCACTCTTCCTTTCTCATTCTCATTCTCAATCTCTTTCTCTCTCTCTCTTTCTTGAATCAGTCTCACTCTCTCCCTCTCCCTCTCTCTCTCTCTCTCTCTCTCTCTCACACTCTCTCTCTCTCTGTCTGTCTCTCTCTCTTGAATCAGTCTCAATCTCTCTATCACTCCATCTCTCTATCTGTCTGCCTCTCTACCTCTCTACCTCTCTACCTCTCTTCCCCTTTCCCTCCGTACATATCTCCCTCTCTCTCTTTCTCTATCTTTCTTTATTTCATTCTCTCTTTCTTTTTCTCTCTCTCTACTTTCTCTCTCTTTCTCTGTGTCTCCAAACATATTTTCTAAATAAATAGCTGCTACGAATAGAATCGTTTGGCCATAGACTTATTCTAAAAAAATATTTTTTGGTATTTTAAAATATTTGACAAAGATTTTTTTTCTATTTCAATTCATCTGCAAACATTTCTTAAAGTTTTGACATTATTGCCAAAAGACATTATATAGATCCTATATCACTCGACATCGATGCAATTTACAAACTGAGCTGAAAATCATCGCGCAATTGTAGAGAATCTACAATAGAATAAAGAAGTTTTGCCATGTACCTGATGCAGACTGTACTTTCCCTTGCTATAGCTTCCAACAATAGAGCATTCACAATAGTGTATTCAATCTTCGTTATATCTCGCATAGCTTTTAAATCTTGTTCTTGCTGCAACATTCCCCCGTCGGGCACTTGGCCTCCATGGGGCAGCTAGCAGCTAGCTGCTGCTGCTGTGGACCAATCGCATCAGCGCCAGCAGTTGCTTTAGTTTAGTTTGATTCAGTTAGTAGTTTGAGAGAGTTAAGTAGTTTTCTAAAGTTTTATGAATTATTAAGAGGATTTTCGAGTTTTCCGCTAGCCTTTCAGTTGCCACCGTCGCACACGCCCCCCGCCCATTCAGTGTCCACTTTTATGCTCGTCAGCAAACGCCTGAAAAGCTGTCGAAATATGCAATTTTCAGTTTGTTTTTTAATTTTTCATGACAAATTCTGGCGCAATGCGAGCTTGTTGTCCTTGTTGTTGTTTCAGTTGTTGTTGTCGTTGTTGTTGTTGTAAAGCAGAGCATTAGTTACAGCGTTGACTTGTTGGTAACTGGTTTGACGCCCGCAGCATGGCAAACGAGCTCTGAGCTCTGAGCTGTGAGCTGTGAGCTCCGAGCTCACACAGCACGAGGCCATCAGATTTTTGGGCCAAAAATTAAATACTTTTTATTGTCAATAAAATTATAAATGCAAATTATAATTTTGTGCTGCCGTTGGCCAATTAGCCAGTCAGTCAGTGCCCACCCACTCAAACCAAACCAAAACGAAACGAAACGAAACGAAATCAACCAACCAACCGACCGACCAACCGCCCTCAGCTGGCAGCCCGAGATAATGCGCGCAATTCCCCAAAAACAGCTCGTTGCCCAACACTGGCTGCGTTTCTGACGTCAATGTTGTATTAAAAGTTGAACATGTCGCCGCTTTTGGTGTCCCTTTTTCGGTCGTCGGACTGTCGTCAACTGGGTTGACTGCCAGTGGGCGGGCCGGTGGGAATGTTGGATTTTGGCTAACTACGTGGACGTTGGCATGTTAATTCACTTTGCAAATTGTTGCGTCGTTGTGGCTTTCGCACGGAATGCTAATCATGCCTAGGTGTGCACAACAACAACAACTGGCAACAACTGGCAACAACAACTGGCAACAACTTTGTTGATTTGCTAAGTGAAACTTCGATTAGGCGACGCATACACACACAAACGCGCTAACAAACTGTTGACGTGGTCCACAAAATATACCGTTCGAAAGGTGTAGAATGGGGCATATTGGCTTTTAAGATAAAGAACTTGAATAAATCAGTTGATATACTACAATATATAGAGTAAAGTAGCTGCCAGGCTAGACTCTAGGACAGTTAAGGAATGGAAATTGGTAAAACTTAACTACGAAAAAGTTTCTCTAAAAGGCTTCTCTGGCACACAACTAGAATCACACATTGTTGAAATCACAATCAATCAACAATCAACTCTCATTCAAATGATTACAGCGTATAAGGCCGTCACGCATACCCGCCTGCAATATTTCTACTTGTTAGCTTTAATTTTTTTCGGGCCGGATTTCGCAGCGGCTCAAGCTGCGGCCTGTGCGGCTGTAAAGCGAGCTGGGTCCGCCGCATAAACTTGCGCCACGTGAAATTTGTTATGCTCTATTTCGTTGCAAAGCAATTACCGACCCACATATACCGCTGTCTAAACAAAAAAATATGCAGATGTATGTGTGATGAGCGCCTATATGAATTCAACTCGGTGAGTTTATTTCTGTGTGTGTGTAAAGTTTTACAGCACATAAACATACACACACACACACACACACACGGACGGACACATACGGACGGACAGACACAGCAGCAGCAGCGGAAGCGGCTGTGAAAATTAAATTGGTATAAATATATTTACCTTTACCTGTAGCACAGTGAAACCAAAGCAATCAGACACGAGCGTAAGCTGTAAAGTAAAAGAGAAGAAGAAGACAGAGAGTGAGAAAGGGCGACGCATGAATAAAGTGAAAGAGAAAGTCATAGTTGGTGAATATTTAAACTAAATCTAGATTTTCTTTTCTTTTATGGGATTTGATTAAAGAGGGACAAAGGCAGAGAGAGAGAGAGAGAGAACGAATGTAAGATAGATAGAGATATAGACAGAGGCAGATAGTAAGAGAAAGGGATATATAGTATCTCAGAGAGAGAGCATGAGAAAGTGGGACAGATTGAGTAAGAAATAGATGAAATTAAGGATAGGAAGCGAGAGAGTAAGAGAGTTTGAGGCCACAAAGTCAAAAAGAGAGTAAAAGTTATTGAATTTTTTAAAATTTAAACTTGATGATCATTTTTTTTGGGATTTGATAAAAATTTAACAGAGAGAATGAGAGAAAAAGTGAGAGAAAGAGAGATATCATGACAGTGACCAAAAATAGATAGATATATATTTAGATAGATAAATATAGGGAGAACTAGAAAGAAACAGTGGGAAATGGAAATACATGTATATATAGA
>JAWNPC010000289.1:0-11826 GCA_035045365.1 Drosophila leonis | reverse complement strand
CAAGTAAGAACGTTGCAGTCGGGCGCAACCGACTGCGTGATACTCTGTTCCCATAGGGGCTTCTGGCATATTACATTTTAAAGTTTATCTTAATTTGTTAAAGTCGCCGCTCGAATTAGCTTCTGACTCAAGATAACTATATATTTATTAAAATTCCTAAAAATATATATATGTAAATGAGTAAAATTTTTATAAATTATGGCTCGCTTCAATCGTTTGTATGAATATGATGATTTTATGAGCTAGACAAAAAAATATAACTGCAACATGCATTTTATAATTTTTATGCAAAGCAGTCTGTTAACTTAAGAGTTGTCTGTTAATTTGAAAGTATGATTGATTTTCTTTACATAACCAGTTGAGTCTTTTTAACAGTGCCACTTGGGAATCGTCTGAAGCATTGCCAACATACGAAAATAACGAAATAACTGACCTAGGCTATGGAAAACTATATTAATATTAGGTGGTCAATTATTTAAACATTAAATCGAAATACATATATTTATATGTCTCTTACAATTTTTTCTGCCTACTTAGCAAGAAATTAAGCTTATTTATGTAGGCGGTACATGCTTATTGCAGTTTAGCGCCACCTACCGGATTATTCTTGTGATGGTGATTCTGCTGCAATTTTAACTCAAAAGCTCTGCAAAATAAAATTCCAATTTGCCACGCCCCCAGTGGTCGTAGACATGTAATTTTTGGCCAATTCTTAGAAGGAGTCTAAATTGACGTAACAGCAAAATTTGGAAGCTTACCTTCCAAAAATGTGGAAATTACAGGGTATTTTTCGGTGCGCCACGCCCTAAAGGGGCGTAACCATTATTTTTGGGTCATCGATAGAGGAGGTCACCAGTAACTCAATTAGCCAGTATTGAAGCAAATTTTGTGCAAAATCTAGATATTCAGATCCGATTTGCCACGCCCCCAATTGGCGTAGACACTTTATTTTTAGCCAATCTTTGGAAGTAGTCGAAGATAACATAAATGCTAAATTTGGAAGCTTACCTTTCAAAAATCATAGGAAATTACAGGGTATTTTTCGGTGTGCCACGGCCTAAAGGGGCGTACCTTTTATTTTTGGGTCATCGATAAAGGAGGTCACCAGTAACTCAACTAGCCAATTTTGAAGCTTCTAGCTCTAAAACTTTAGAAGATATAAGCTTTTGCGGTTTGCCACGCCCCCTATGGGCGTAGATATATCCGCCATATCTTTTTGATCGTGGGTTGTCAACGCGAGTATATATTCCAAATTTCAAGTCTCTAGCATCAATAGTGCTCGAGATATAGAAGAATATGTATAAATCACTATATAGTCAGATCCGAATTGCCACGCCCCCAAGGGGCGTGGATATATAATTTTTTCATCGATCTTTATAGGATCTTAACAGTAACTTACATGCCAAATTTGGGCATTCTAGCTCTAAAACTGCAGAAGATACAGTTTTAACCGATTTGCCACGCCCCCAATGGGCGTAATATATCCGCCATACCTTTTTGATCTTGGGTTGTCAACGCGAGTATACGTTCCAAATTTCAACTCTCTAGCACTTCAACTAACAGGGTTTCTGACATACCGGAAAATGCATTTTCCGATTTGCCACGCCCCTAGTGGGCGTTTCGGGAAAATCTTAACACTTTATAATTCGAGGGTATACACGAGTATGTGTTCCAAATTTCAAGTCTCTAGCTTCAATAGCGTTGAAATGGTTTGCGTTCATACGGACAGACGGACAGACGGACAGACGGCCAGACGGACAGACGGACAGACGGACGGACAGCAAGACGGACATTGCACAAAAGCAATATACTCTTTTTCCCTTTGGGAACAGAGTATAAAAAGGAATGAGAGAGCAAAAGAGACAAGCTCCAACTTTGCCAAGGGCTGCCTACCCCTTTAGAGGGTAGGGCTGGAGCTCACAAGCTTAAGCAAATTGCCATAATGAACCCTTTTTTCAGTCTCTTGGCTGACTGGCTGGCTGGCTGGCTGGTTGGCTTGACGCCTTGCCAATTTGATGTAGGCATGCCAGCTATGCCAGCTTGCCAAAGAAAATGTAGACCCCTCCCCCCTCTTCACACTCCCACAGACATATATAGAGAGGTGGCAGGCTGGAGGACTTGATGCGTCATTGCCTTTTCGGCGTTAAAATGAAATCTATAAAAATAAGTGTGGCATGTTCTACGCCATTTCTCTTTTTTTCTGTTCCTTTTTCGGTTGCTCAAGCTGTTGTGGGCCGTTGTCAGTATGTGCGTTGGGGTTTAGCATTGGTTGTTTTTTTTTGGGGCCAACAGCCGGAGCTGCCTCGGCATTTAACCAGCTCACTTTTGGGTTATTAAATGATGAAGCAGTTTGCCGTTAATGACTGCCAACGCTCGCATCGAGCCGCTTTTTGTCGCTGCTCCTGCTCGGTCGATGGGGTCGGCCAGCTCGTTGGGGTTTATTGAGCCCTCTAAAACGTTACCGGTTACTCCAGTTACCAGTTGCCAGTTCAGACCATGGCAAGAGCGAGTGTGCCGCTGCTGTCTTGGCCTCAACTTGTCTGCCATGTCAGTTTGTTTAATGAGGGTAAAATTAGCGCTGTCTCAAGCTTATTAGCCCCACTTGAGACTTTGGTTAATGCCGCTCAGTTTATTGCACGACTTGCCTTCGATACGGTCGCAATTTAAAGCGACTTCATTATTTTGATTTATCACACTCAGCCTACGTCTGCCACAACTATTGCCAATATTGCATAAGGCCAAGCAATTGATTTGGCTTTTGGAGTTTGGCTCTCGGCTAACATAAATGAATTGGATCAAGCGCGAGCTCAAGGGATTGCCAGCTAGCTAGACATAATTTGCATTCGATAAGCTTTGACAATCAATTTCTGCCACGCGAATCAGCGAGATCTCCCTCTCCCTCTCCAGCTCCATCTCCAGCTCAAGGCTCAAGGTAATGACGTGCACTTTGATTTGCGTGAGCCATAAGGGTCAGAATGTTGGCTTTGCATTGCGCATACGCCCGGCCGGCCGAGCAGCCGAGCAGCCAAGGAGCCAAGCAGCCAGCACGCAAATATGGCGAATGTGCTTAATTTCTTGGCATACGCTTTTGGGAACAGCGAGGCGCAAGAAATCACAAAAACAAACTAAGCAGCCCCCTCTGTCCCCGCGTCTAGGTCTTGCTTGGCGCCAACACACGCTTTATATGCAAATAAAGCTAAGGACGAAGGCGCCACTTGACCACTTGCTGGCGACTTGCCGGAGCGTGCTGTGATTCCCACACGCGACTCCAACTCCAACTCCAACTCCGACTGCGATTGCGATTGCGACTCCCGGAGGTGTGTTTGAAAGGACTGAATGCGGCTAGGTGGCTCAGTGGTTTAGTGGTTCAGTGCTTGAGTGGGTGCCCTGGCTCTTTGTATATTGTAATAATTCCGCAAGGGCTTTCACGAATATGTATGAATGTATGTCGCTCACTTGATTGTTGTGGCAGGTGACTTTTGTGACTCGGCGATTTTGTTGCTTTTGCTGCTTAATGAGAAACTAACGTCACGCAATATAATTAAGATAAACATAATTATAGTTTGCTGTTTGCTGTTGGTTTTTGCTATTTTTCCACCCCTTGTGTGACTTTCCTTTCTAATTTTTAATGGCAGCGCTGTAAAAGTTATGTTGCTGACAATAATAACGTATTCGGCGGCTCCAACTCCTATTCAAATGTGCCAATTAATTGCGATTTAATGTTTGACTTGTGAGTGGAAACTGTTTAAATACTGAATGTAATGTCGGCGAGGACATAATTATATTAATGAAATATTATATACAATTTTGATTTGCTCTATATAGCATCAAAAATGCTTTCCATAATATTTGAATTTCCCCCACATACGTTAGATAACTGAAAAAGCTCTATCGATAAGTTCTGATATGTCATCGATACATAAGCTTCAACTGCAGCAGTTTCGTTAAATTTAAACCCAAATTTCCTTCAGCTAAGTCACAAACCGAGAGGAAATTACTGAAAGTTCATTCAATCTAAACAATCTATCATCGTTGAGTACAACTTTCGTTCAGCAAAGTTTATAACCATACGCAAGCTTTTGAACCGTTACGTTTGCTTAAAGCTTTGGTTGATGTACTTACTTAAAAAGCCTTACTGGGTTGCTGCACTTGCTAAGTAAACAGTTGTACAGCCACTGGCCGCACAGTGCATCTGCAACCTGCGCAGCTAATTTAATTTCGAATTGCAATTTGCAAATGGAATATTTTCGAATAAAATAAAAAACCTCAAAACGAACTTCACAGTCATAAATACAATTAAATAACCGCTTGTCACAGATTTCATTCAGCTTAATTAGCAAACAAAAATGTCCGCGCTGGAAACGTTTTCCGTTTTCAGGTCTCTGGCAAATTTGATTAATTAAATTGGTCGCACATTTCGCATGCCGAATTTCAATTAAAGAACCGTCATTAATAATGCAAATGGATAGGACAAAAAAAACGGATACGCAACTCACCTAAATAGAAAATTCCAATAATGAAAGTAATCGGCTTCAACATCTTGTCATCGGCTGTTGCGCAAGCGGCGTCCAGTAGACAGGTGCAGGTACTTCCCCTCACCTGCGAATAGACAGAGACACAGCAGATGAGCATAATGTTAATTAAATAAATTAACATGTATGAAACGCCAGCAGCAGCTGCTGCTGCGGCTGCTGCTGCTGCTGCTGTCCGCATAATTTACAACTGCAAATAAATATTTACAATTTGCATTTGTGCAGCCAAATGGAAAGAGATGGAAAAAAAAGAGAAAAAAAAATCTATTTTATTGTGTTTTTTTATTTTCATTTTGTTTAAGTCAATTGCAAAGACAAAAAGTCAAACTGGCAAATGCATCATAAAATTATGCGCATTTTAAGCAGCCAAATGCCAAACAGTCGAGTTGCACGAGCCACTTCTAAGTGCAACAGAGCAAATGGCCATGCAACATCTTTTAAAATTCCTTTTTTGAATAAATTTATTTATTTTTTTTAATTATTGAAAATAAATAAGAAATATTCTGTTTATCAAATTGAATCTTAGTTTTGCGCATAAACAAATCAAACTCAAATATTTCATAAAGTTTCTGAAACTACTCGATGCGTATTTTGGGAAAAATACCAGAGGAAGCTTGGCTACAGTGGGCAAAATGCACTAAAAAAGAAACAGAAAATCTCTTTTGAGTTACTGAACAGCCAAAAGATTTATTTTACTCTTGTATAAATACTTGTACTTCAAATAATTAGGCATATTTAGGCAAATAAAAAACCTAAAAATTAAACGAATCTTTTTATATATATTCAGCAAGTTTAAAGAAAAATAATAAACAATTTGTAATAATTAAATTAACAATAATCAACAATGGACCAATAAAAGTACTTTAAACTCGCATCAAAGTTCAATAAGTTTTTCTATAATAGGTCCTCAACTTGAATGAAATTACATTTTAATTCAAATATATAAACTGAATTATATATTTTACTATATTATATATATATATATAATAAGAATTATTTGCATTCCCTGGTTTTGTGAAAATATATGCCTACATTTAGAAGGAGGCGTCGCATAGCCCAGAAAGAAAATTCATGATCTCTTGATCAACGAACTGAGTCGAGCTATCCAAGTCAGTCTGTTCGTATGGCCTTCTGCACATCCGTACGATGAACTACAAATTGTAAATGTATATTTCTATATGCCTAACGCAGAACACGCTTGTCTTTTTAAGAATAATTCATTTTTTAATTTTATACCCTGAACCCATTGAAAATGGGAAATGAGGGTGTAAGGGTTTTGTAAAAATGTCAAATGTATGTAACAGGCAGAAGGAGGAGTGGCAGACCCCATAAAGTATATATATTCTTGATCAAGATGACGAGCTGAATCGATATAGCCATGTCCGTCTGTCCGTCCGTCCGTATGTCCGTCCGAATGTATGAACGCGTCGATCACGGAACCTATAAGAGCTAGAGACTTGAAATTGTAGGTCCCTGTATAGCACGCGCAGAATCGATAACAATTCCAGTTTTATTGTTATCTGTTACAAACCTTATCGAAATTATGTTATTTAGTTATATCTCGTACATCTTTGGAGCTAAAGACTTCAGGGGATCTCCCAGTCGTCCACCACCGACTAGAGTTTTCTTAACTGTTATTTTTATACTAATCGATAATTTGTTTTAGTTTTCTGAGCATAGTTTGAATACCACAAAAGCTGAATGTTTTTGAATGCTTTGAATTTTGGAGACCTCCAGGCCTTGCTTTAGTAAATGTGCATGTATTATTCGTCATGTCTGTATAAGAGAATCATAGACTAATTAGCGCAGTCGAACACTCCCCACTAGAGTACTCTTGCTTGTGCTAGACTAGACGGGGCTCTAAAATTGGTTTGATTTATGCCTAAGACATCGCAAGCGTCCCATTAAAAGCTCGCATACCTTTGGGATGTTCCATCAAATTCTTTAGAGATTGAATCATTTGCATAATTAATGCTCAGCTTGACTGGCATGTTGTATTTATATAACTTGTGGAGCCGCTTTATTGATTATTGAGTCCTTGAAATCGCATTAATTAATGCTAATGAATACATTAAACCCCGCCCCGCCCCGTTCCACACTTGGCCAAAAGCGAAGCAGGCAAATGCCGCCGAAATGCGATGCCAACGAACAGCAGCAGAATATGCAATTTGGCCATAATTAATGCACATTCACCATGCCCTAATGCAGAATATTCAGTTACAATAAACAAGGTCGAATTCATGGCGAAAAACAAATTGGCTCGACCCGAGTCAGCATTAGTTTGTGCGCCAATGTTGCCAATGTTGAATTTATCCAAAAGACTCGAGACTTGAGTACATTAAAGTTATATCCAAATTATGCACAATGAACTATCGCATGCCCTGGGGCTGTGCATCTCTGAGTGCGTCAGAGTTTCCACACAGTCGAGCACATTAATTTGGGGCGAGGCCGAACCCTTCCGCCCACGCAATGGACTCGGCTTTAATAACACCCAATTAATCTTGCCTTTTCGCACATTTACAACCAGCTCAACTTGACTCAGCGCGACTCTCAACTCAACTCTTTCCTTGTCCCAGCTTATGGTTGATGGACAGCACTAAAACTGCAGAGCAGAAAGAAAATCACACCTTCATGCACAGCCCAGAGAGGGCCACATTGGCGTCTCATAAATTAGCATTTAATACGCGCATAGTCAGAAGCTAATTCCCATTCCTCATGCAGGCACAATAATGGGCCCTGCGGCCCAGACAAACAGGCAAACAGCTTGCCACAGACAATAATAAATAAGTTTTACATAAATCTGTTGTTAGGGCAACACAAGAGGCCTGGCAAGAGCAGGAGCAGGAGCAGGAGCAAGAGCAACAATAACAACTGCCACTGCCGCATGCCACAAGTGGAGCCGAACTCAAGTTGTAAGCAACAAATATTTCACATACGCCAGAGATGAGCACAGCAACAACAACAGCAGCAGGATATACACTCTGTGCAGGCAGCTGAAGCACCTGCAAGCTGTACAAATTTGAAAGCAGTTCGTAAATCAAATAGCTTCGCATACAGTGGAACCAAATCTAAAGTAGATCCTTTGAAAAGAGCAAGAGTATAAAGAAGAGCCGCTGCATACACATAAAGTATAACTTATTGATGATATTTTGTATTTATTCCTTAAGTACTAATGTAATTGGAAATATCTAAAATTTGATTTCCTTTCACTTGGTTTCTCATCTGCTCTTGATACTGTTTGCTTTATGCATAAAGTGAATTGATTCAAAGAACTATCAAATTCATGCAATGTTCTGTCTTTGTCCCTCTCTTTCTTTCTCTCTTTCTCTTTCTCTCTTTCTCAGTCTCTCTCTGTCTCTCTCTCTCTCTCTCTCTCTCTCTCTCTCTATCTCTCTTTCTCTCTTCTGTACCAAAAGAAGCTCTCATAAAGATGCAAAAAGACTAGCTGCAGTAGCATTGAAAGATATTTTAAGTAAAAACATTTTCAATCCATTATTTATGCAATACCAAAAAAACTGATGATAAAACAAATACTATTTTCTAGCTAAAACAGTAACAAAAGCTGTTTATAAGATCAAATATGTGTTATAGAAAATACACATTCAACTTGGGCACTTCTTGCGGGTATTTTAATCGGCGTGATCAAACAAAAGGTGTCAAGGTAGCCCAGTGGCCCAAGAGGAATACGAAAGTAGCTTTGCACTATCTCTCTCTCTCTCTCTCTCTCTTTCTCTCTCTCACACACACACACACACACACACAAACAAATGCGCCGTGCTGTGCGCTCGACCTTATTGAATTATCACGCTCGGTTTGCACTTTGGTTTGGTTTTCGCCAAATTCAAATGAGCGCAAATTGATTTGAAATCGTCCTTGCATGAATGCATGGCATGTGTGTATGAGTATGAATGTATGAATGCATAAGTATTCGTGAGTGTCCGAGTGTCTATGTGTGCGTGTGTGTTTATTCAATCAAATCGAAATGCATTTATGGCATGCGTAAATCAATTTGGCTGTAAGCGCTGCCTAATGCATAAACCATGTTAGCAAACGTTTAAAATTTAGAGCAACAGCAACAAAAACTAAATATTCAGAGTTCCAATAAAGCGACGTGAGCGCCCGACAGATTTCTATACCGAACATATAACAGCCAGTTTGTGAATCATCGCTGTGGAGCCTCGCTGGCTGTCGGCAGTTAACTATTTCGGTTCAATTTGCGGTTCTATTACCAAAAGCCATTGGCACATGCTCCGGTCCAGGCAGAAGCAAGTCACAGCCATCAAAGACTCTCTGTGTGTGTGTGTGTGCGTGCGACCGCACCGCACGCATCAGTGGCGCACTCACGTAGCCAATGCCTTTTTTGGTTGGCCAAAAGTACGCCCCCATATGCCAATTTGGGCCGTGTTGTTTGAGTGTGGGTGGATAGTGGATAGTGGGTAAGTGGGTAAGTGGGGCGGATGTCGCATGGCAGCGACGTGCAGAGTACACGCCCACTGGAACGCATACAGGCCGTCAAGCAGAAAAACTATCTATGCCGCAGAAAGAGTCCCTTTGCCACAACCTATGCAACCTATGGGGACGATGTGGATGTGGCTGCGGCTGCGGCTCCGGCTGCGGCTCCGGCTGCGGCTTGTATTAGGTATACAGAGTCTACGTGCTACTAGCTGAGCAGCTGCGTCGGCAACTGGATTCAGAGCGGCAACGTGCTCTGCCTGTTGTGCTTACGGCCTGGCAACAGCAGCAGCAACAACGAGACCATCACGTATACGCGGAGTTGGCACTCACATGGCTGCCAAATGAACTCGAGCATTTAAATTCAACATTAATTGGATTAAGTCTGCAGTCGGCTTTGCTCTGCCAAAAGGCAGTCAGGGTGCACGACACTTGACTTGGATACCAGCTAACAAACACACACACACACACACACACACACACACACACACACATGCACACACACACACACACACACCCTTCATATGAAATCTATTTATTTGGTTAACATAATTGCATATGTGCTTATTCAATTAGCAACTAAATATTGTATGTGCGACGAGCTCTGTTTGATTTCTGCTTTGGCATATCTACATTAAATTGTAATTAAACGCCAACTGCTCTTAATTAGCCAAAAATCTAATTAATAGTTGGGCACAACAATAATTTCGAATCAACATTCCGCATCAGCCAATTCGATTCCCCTTCAGAGTCAAAATCCGAGTGGGCGAGAGAGAGAAGTGCAAAATTCTCGGTGCTCCAATCTAGGCAAATGGCATGCGTACAATGCGCCCGACTTACCCCAAAATCAAATAATCAGAAATTTTCAATAGCTTCAGCTGCGTGGGCAGAGGCATAGGGCTAGGGCAACAAATCATATATGACTGAACGACTAAGAGATGCGCTGTGCTAGGAATGGAAATTGAATTATATTTGCACAAGTATTTGATTTGATTTGAATCTTTCTCAAACATTTCTTTAATTCTAGCAAGCCCAGCACTAAGACTTAGTTAGTTGTTGGAAAACTGTCTTAGTGAATGAATCTACAACATTTTTAGCAAGGAATCAACTGCAATTCTACGCTCAAGCTGATCTCATTGTTTGTGTTGTCTTCTCTTTCTATCAGCATGGCTTGTTACTCATCTCTTGCTATCAGCACTCCTTATATAGTCATCTCCCTCGACTACACAATTTTGCCCATTTTCAATAACATATTTATATACAGGGTATATTAAACCAGGCCAGCAACTTTTATGAGAATTGCAAAAATTAGCTTGCCAAAATACCAGAATACCAGTAGGCAGCACACGTATGTGTGTGTATGCTTTTGTCTGTGTGTGTGTGTGCTGCCCAAATAGCAGCACGTAAACAACAGGGCGTATGATGAACCGCCCCCTGCTCCCGCGCTGTACAACCGACAGAAACTTTACAACTTGTTGTTTTTTTTCGATTTTCTTTCTTTTTTTTGCTGCTGTTTGGCACGCTCCTTTGCCGTGTTGATTCGATTAAAACGTCAACAGCAGCAGTAGTGGCAACAACAGCAGCAGCAGCAGCAGCAGTGGCAGTGGCAGTGGCAGCAGCAAATGACAGCAAAAACAATTCACAGACGCCCCCAATTCGACTTTATTATCACAGCATATAAGGATATGCGTGTATCTATGCATGTGTGTGTTTTTTGGGTGCGTGTGTGAGCTTTTGGCCTTGTCATATCCATCTCGATGCCTCGCAAAGTTGTCACACCACATTTTATTTGACTTGTATTTTGCCATCATTTGCTGAATGTTGTTGTTGTTTTTTGAACGCACTGTTAGGCCCAAAACGAAGCACCACCAGCCCCAGCACCACCAGCACCACACTCCGTTTACCATGTGGCTGGGTTATGCATGTGTATGACAGCCTTTTTGACATTTTGTTGTAGCCGCAGGGCATAGGTTGACGCAGGGCAGGACAATGTTCTCGTCCTGTCATGTCGTTTGATCTTTTATTGCGTTTGTTTTACGAGCCGCCGTAAATCCCCTTTAAATTGCAAATTCTTTATGCTCGAATTTTCAGCTTTGTCCCTCGCAGCACCTAATCCATTCGCACTTTGTGTCTGTGCGTGTGCGTGTGCGTGTGTTGTATTTGCGTTTGTATTTGTGTTTGTGTTTGTATTTGTATTTGCTTTGAGCTTTCAAAGAAAGTGAAAGCTTAATTTTGGCCATTACAGCTGCCACGTCCCACATGATGCCCCCAGCCACGCCGGCTTTATGGGCATGCGTTCGCATTGAAGAATTTGTCACTCTGACGGATGCGTGATAAAAATTTATTGAATCGAAAACAATAAATATTTGATTTGATTCATTTCACAGTGCGACACTCCATTGTGTGTCTGTGTGAGTGTGTGTGTGTGTGTTATTGTGTGTGTGCCACTTATCATTGATTTCAATTGATTTCGTCAAGCCGTGTCCAGTGAGGTAATTGAAAAATAAGAATTTTATGGGTTCCGACTGAGCCATAAGCCTCCGCAATAAATCGTATGATAAAAACAAATTAATTAAAATAGGGCAAGATGAGTGTCTTCGTCAAGACGACAAATATTGTTTATTTGTTATTTTACTAGAATATTAGAAGTTTCTATTAAGTCTGTTAACACAAAAAAAAAAAAAAAAAAAAAAAAAAAGGAAACAAACTTAGCTAGAAAATGATTTATGTAGATGATGAATGTGGTTCATATATGGGCAAGCAGAAGTCTCTCAAAGTTCTGTCTACTCGTTCCCTTGTTCGCTATATCCACTAGAATGGCATGTAGCAACATTTTAAGTAT
>JAWNPC010000287.1:0-12464 GCA_035045365.1 Drosophila leonis | reverse complement strand
AAATATCAGCTTTGCAACAAGGAAAATGTAAAAGTGAAACTGGAGACTTCTGCTAAATATATATATATATATATGACGACATCGTGAAACACCTAAAACTTAAATACATCATCAATATTATTCAAGACTTGTCAAACAAACAGAGCACTAGATACTCATTTCACCTAAACCCTCTTGCACAATGTCTTACCTTTGATACTGTGCATCCTTCCACATACAGACTTAAAAGAGTCCAACTTGAATAAAAACAAGTAAGAGTGCTCTAGTCGAGACTGATCGACTACAAAATACCCTGAACCCCGCGAAGATCCGAAATTAAAATCACTTTACGCTTCTTTTATATATACATTACAAACAACACATGCACACGCACGCAGTCTACGCAACGACTACGCTTGGGCTGCAGTATGGGCTATATTATGGAAACTTATTTGTTGAATAAAGGGGGGGGGGAATGGGGCGTGGTATCCAAAATCCAGAAATTTCAAAATTCATTATGGTATATACGAGTATACATTTAAAATTTCAGATCTCTAGCTTTTGTGGTTTACAAGATCGCTGCGTTTATACGGACGGACGGACAGAAGGACGGAAGGACAGATGGAGAGATGGACAGATGGACATGGCTATATTGCCTCAACTCGTAGCTCTGAACAAGAATATATATACTTTATGGGGTCTGCCAAGCCTCCTTCTGCCTGTTACATGCATTTGACACTTTAACAAAACCATTATACCCTGATTTCTCATTTTCAATGGGTTTAGGGTATACAAAATATTTTATATTTAATGTCAAATGATTAAGAAAAGCTTTATATTTCATTTATTTATAATAAACTTGAAATTTTATGTACAATATATTAAAATATATACATATATTTATATATATGATTATTTAGCTTTATTCGAAGTCTTTCTCTCTATCTTTTGCTTAAGATTCAAATTTCTGATACTGATTACGATTTTAACAAGCTTTAAATATTATCTTGAACATACAACAAACAGTATTTGATTTTTACTTTCCTAATATAGTTTCTTTTGTCTGCTTCTCTCTCTCTCTTTCTCTCAAACGCTTATTCCACTCTCACACTTGTTGCGCACAGATCGATTCGGTCAGTGCGATGCAAATACTCACACATACACTCAGCTCATAGTCAACAATTTGAAATCGGCTATAAAAGCCGACTCTGTTGAGCGTTTAACATTCAGTCTGGACTCTCGTGCTTTGTGTCGCTCGGCGGAAATTTCGAAAAAAAATGCTCTCAATGAAAATCATTTTTGTTCTCGGCTTGGCCTTGACAGTTGTTTCGGCTGGCGTAAGTACCTAATTTTATTATTTATATATAATATGTATGCATATATAATTGATTCTTATAGATTCCTGGAGGAGTAAGGGAACTCTCTGGTGATGATCTGAAGGAGGCCGAGAAAACCCTAAACAGCTCGCTGGAAAAATTGGCGAGTGGCGATGGACCCAACTACAAGTAAATTTAAACGAACTATATTTGAGTAGCTTAAATATATTTATTAATTATTGAAATATTTGCTTAGATTGGGCAAAATAATCAAGGCCACGCTTCAAGTTGTTTCGGGCAGCAAATACGTCTACGAAGTGGAACTGATTGAGGACAGCAAAACGAAGGTGTGCAATGTGGAGATCTGGTCCCAGCCCTGGCTCGACAACGGCATCGAGGTGACCTTTAACTGCCCCGACGGTCAAGTTGTCAAGAAGCACAGCGCCTAAGCATTGACACTGTATGCGACCTGTAATCAATCTGATTGTTCAGCTGTTCAATAAAGAAAATGTAAAAGTTAAACTGGAGTCTTCTGGTAAATGGAATTCTATGTCATAGGCAAACGCTAAACGCAAAAGATATATATATCTCTATTTTTATATCTTAATATGAAAAAAAAAAAAAAAAAAAAAAAAAAAAAAAAAAAAAAAAAAAAAAAAAAAAAATCCAGCATTTCAGTCGCACTACTATTTTTATGAACACATCAACACTTTCTTATACCAATAATATCATTGCTAAATATGCAGGCAACTTAGCAATAATTTGTTTTAGCCACTGACATACTCTTACCTGTACACGCGTACAGATATACGTTGACAGATAATCTTCTCGGAATATAGGCATATCTCATGGCAAGATTCTCACAAATGATTTTTGCAAAAAGACTTAAAACCTGCCCACAAATTTGCCTAGACGGACTCTTCATTAATACTGTCACCACACAAAAATTTCTTGGACTTACTCTAGACTCTAAGCTCACCTGGGGAAAGCACATTCAAAATATTAAATTAATATTATTAATATTACTATCAACACGACATACAAAAAAATTACACTGCTTACTCAATTACAAATAAAAACTTCTGTTACATGCCAAAGTTACACTTTACAAATCATTAATCATGAATCATTGGGAAGAAAACTACTATTTTTACGAGCACATCTAAATATATATATGTACATATATATATATAAGACAGCAATCGAACAGAAGTAGAAGAATCACTTCATAGGTTGCATTGCGAATTTCAATACATAATATATATGTATATATTTATATCAATATTAGTCAACCTGCAGCTGGTTGTTATACCCTGTATTCATTAAAAATAGTTACTGGGTAATATGGATTTGTAAGCATTTATATAACAGGCAGATGGAGTCGCGGTTGACCACACAAAAGTTATATACATATAATTTATTTATATTTTCATGAAACTGATCAAAAATCATATCAAAGCTTCAAGTATTAAATCACATCTTGAATTATTCAGCACATATAGCCATTTGTGTATATACGAATAGGGTATGTGCCAAACCTACCTCTATTTCTGTCGTAGTTGTAAATAGTCTTTTATAAAACAGACACTGTGGAGTCAGGGAACATTTTATTATTACTAGAATTTTATTTTATGTTGGTCTGTGTGTGTATAGGTGTGCCTTTGTGTATGTGTGTGTGGATAGAACTAACTAATCATGATAGCAAGAGAAGCTGTGCATAGAGTTCAGGGTATCGCCTAGTCGTGCACTTCCGACTAGAGCACTCTTCCTTGCTGTATCTACATTTGCATGTTCTATGAGCACATCATTTTGTTAGATATTCAGTTTTAATTCCGTTTTTGATTAGCTTTTAATTAGACAAGTTTGCAATATTGTAAATAGAAATTCAAGTTCAAGTTCTAAGTTGTTTGTTGTTGCTTTGAGCTCAACCCGGTTAGGCTAGCAGCTTTAATTTCAAGTTGAGGTTTAATAATTGAAATTTTTGAATCTTGAAAACCAAGTGGATGAAGCATTTGCAACCTTTTCGAACAAATTGAAAATGGGAAATCCGGGGTATAATAGACCAGCGAAAATGTATATATAACACGCTGGAGAAGGAGACGCGGCAGACCCCATAAAGTATATATATTCTTGATCGGCTCAAACAAACTGAGTCGATATGAGCATAACCGTCTGTCCGCCCGTCCGTGTGAACGCAGCGATCTCGCAAACCACAAAATCTAGAGATCTGAAATTTGAAATGTGTTTACATGTATACAATTCGCACGTAAGGGTTATCTCTTTTTTTTCAAATGTAACAAATCCCATTTCCATATTATCGATAAAAATCGATAATTTTCTTCGTTTTTGAATACCGTTATAGCTATAGATTTCAAATTTACTGTGTATATCCGTGTAATGGATACAAACAATTTGAAATTTTTGGATTTTGGATACCACGCCTCCTTCCCCCAAAATTGGAGAAAAAAACATAATACAATTGATACAAGAGACTTGTGCTTTGGCAAATACATATATATGAATGTCATTAGTACGCTTTAAAAGTTTGATTACGAAAGTCCATCTAAAAGAAAACAAATTCAACAAAAAAGTTTCCATAATATAGCCCATACTGCAGCCCAAGCGCAGCCTGCGCGTAAGTGATTGTACGTGCGTGTGCATGTGTGTGTGTGTGTGTGTGTGTGTGTGTGTGTGTGTATGTGTTGTTTGTATATATATAAAAGAAGCGCATCTTCGCAGGGCTCTTAGTCGAGCAGTCTCGATAGAGCACTCTTACTTGTTATATAAAATATAAACAAATAAACAAATATTATTCATAGAATCTTTAAAGTAAAATCTATAAAACTGAATAAATAATAAATTTGAATTTGCATTAAATTTAAGCCCATGCGAGTTTTTTGAACTATATTAAAATTCGACTATAATACATATAATTTAAATATAATGGAGCAGTTATAATAAACCAAAATTATTTTTGTTTTTGCTACAATTTATTAGGTTCTTTCTTCTAAACCTGTTCTTAACGTTTGTTCCGGAGGTTTTAATACTCGTCCTTTAAGTGAAAGGGTATATGGGTTTTGTGCAATGTCCGTGTTGCTGTCCGGCCCTTACTCCGTATGACCGCAAACCAGTTCACCGTTGTTGATGCTTAAAATTTGGAATAAATTTCCTCTTTGGTACCATCGACAAAGTGTTAAGATTTTCCCGAGACGTCCAATGACACAAACGCAATTTTTTAAAATGCTAGAGACTTGATATTTGGAATGTAGACTTTCATTCAAATCCCAAGATATCAAATATATCATGGATATATGAACGCTTATTTGGGTCGGGGTCGTGGCAACCCATAAACAAGCTGTATTTTTCACCGATTTGAAGTCTTAATCCCAAAAGTGGACAGTTCGCTACTATTGATTTCCTGAAGGGCTTGGCCAAAAATGATATATTCACACTTCTTGGGGGCGTGGCAAATCATACAAATTATATCTTTTAAATTTATGGCACAACAGTTCCAATATTGAGCATTTAAGTGAGTGCAGACTTCCTCCAGAGTTTAACCAAAAGAGATTCAACCGTTTCTAGACCGTAAACGAGTATTAGGCAGTCGATGCCATCCGACTGCAACATTGTTAATTGATTTTATGGGTATTTGTTTTTGTGTTTAGGCCAGACAGCCTAACAAATTTAAGTAAAGTTTTTTATGATATGCAAATAAATGTACTTTAATAAATTTAAAATATATTTTTTGTTCATTAATATTTCTTATTTACCAGTTTAACTTAAAGCCAAACGAATAAAAAACTTATTTTGTATTTAATGTCAAATGATAAAGATTTATAATAAATTAGTAATTTGAAATATATATAAAAATATATATTTATATTTATATATGTACATATATATGATTATTTAGCTTTATTCGAAGTCTTTCTCTCTATCTTTTGTTTAAGATTCAAATTTGTGATTCTGATTGTGATTTTAACAAGCTTTAAATATTATCTTGAACATACAACAAACCGTATTTGATTTTTATTTACATAATATAGTTTCTTTTGTTTGCTTCTCTCTCTCTCTCTCTCTCTACTCTCACACTTGTTGCTCACAGATCGATTCGCAAGCAAAGCAAATACTCACACATATACTCAACTCATCGTCAACAATTTGAAATCGGCTATAAAAGCCGACTCTGCTGAGTGTTTAACATTCAGTCTGAACTCGTGCTTTGTGTCGCTCGGCAGGAATTTCGAAAAAAATGCTCTCAATGAAAATCATTTTTGTTCTCGGCTTGGCCTTGACAATTGTGTCGGCTGGCGTAAGTACCTAATTTTAAGTGGCGCATACATAGTGTATATAACAATATTTGTATATATAATATATAATCATATAGAGTCTCGGCGGAGTAAAGGAACTCTCTGGTAATGAGCTGAAGGAGGCAGAGAAAACCCTAAACGCCTCGCTTGAAAAATTGGCGAGCGGCGATGGACCCAACTACAAGTAAATTTAAACGAACTACATTTAAGTAACTTTAATATATATATTAATTATTGAAATATTTGCTTAGATTGGGCAAAATAATCAAGGCCACGCACCAAGTTGTTTCGGGCAGCAAATACGTCTACGAAGTGGAACTGATTGAGGACAGCAAAACGAAGGTGTGCAATGTGGAGATCTGGTCCCAGCCCTGGCTCGACAACGGCATCGAGGTGACCTTTAACTGTCCCGACGGTCAAGTTGTCAAGAAGCACAGCGCCTAAGCATTGACACTGTATGCGACCGGTAATCAATCTGATGAAATATCATATTTGCAATAAATAAAAAAGGTAAAAGTTAAACTGGAGTCTTCTGCTGAAGGGAACTCTATGTAAATATATATATATATGTATATAGATTGTTGGTCTGTGTATGTATAGGTGTGCCTTTGTGTATGTGTGTGTAGATAGAATTATGCAATCATGTTAGCAAGAGAGTTGTGCATAGAGTTTAGGGTATCGCCTAGTCGTGAAATTCCGACTAGAGCACTCTTCCTTGTTGCATCTACATTTGCATGTTCTATGAGCACATCGTTTCCTTATATATTTTGTAGAAATCCCTTTTTTTCGAGCCTTTAATTATATAAATTTGAAATGTTGAAAATAGAAATTCAAGTTCTAAGTTGTTTGTTGTTATTTGGAGTTCAAACTGGTTCGATTCAAAAGCCGGCTAGCAGCTTTGATTTCAAGTTGAGTTTGAATAATTTAAACTTGCGAATCGTGAAGGCCAAGGGGATAACGTTTTTTATATAAAATATAAACAAATATTATTCATAGAATCTTTAAAGTAAAAACTATAAAACTGATAAAGCTGTGCAAGTTCTTTGAACTATATTTAATTCGATTATAATACATATGAACTGTATATATTTATTTTTTATATAATTTAAAATACATATAGATTTCTCTAGACTTAAGTTGTTTTTGCACTGTGAAGCCAACGAGTTTATGTGGAACTTTTGTAAAGCTTAGCTTTTATAGATGTATGCTTAAGCTGAGAGTTCCTTTAGATATAGTTCTAAAGAAGACTATTAACATGTAGTCATGTTTTTTTTCTTCTAAGAAAGACTTGTCCTCTACTGCCCTCACTTGTCAGGTAATTAAGTCTAATGAAATCATTTTACAGTCTGCTGGTATTCTGATTCTGAATCTGATTTTTATATGCTCCTCATCTATAATTTGTATATACAGTCGAGTCTCAATAATTCGAAATGGCAAGGGGATCAGGTTTTTTACGAATTAGACGGAAATTCAAATTATCGGGACTCGACTGTAACGAATTTTTTTCAAGGGGATAGAATTTGTTTCGATTTATCGCGATTATCGATTTAGCGGGGTACAAATTATCGAGACTCGACTGTAATACAATATATGTAGTTCAGTACAATTTGCATCTCATCATTTTTCATTTCAATTGTCTATGTTACTGCTGCCTTACAACTAGACAACGTCAATTTCACAGAAAAATATGTTGAAATGTCGTGTAAACAACGCAAACATCTTATCAGCAAAGATAGGCATAAGAATCTGCTCTCAGACCTTTTGTCTGCGTTTCAATATGTTTATTTTGGTTATCTGCCAATGGAAGATTGTAGCCAAAATAAGTTACAGGAGACGAAAGCATATCTCTAGATGCAGGCAGGTAAGAAAACGTGCGCATGCAGGTAGCTGAAAATACACAAAATATTTATTTTACTAAGAAAAATATGTTTGAAAATCTTCCAAAATATTCCCAGCACAAAAGGTGTATAAATATTTTAGTCTAGCAGCCTAGAGTTTTTTATATTATTTTCAATTTTGTATAATTGTTGCCGAAGATAACCCAGTTCACTGACTTATTATATATAAATTATTATTTTAAATGAAGAATTAATGAGCTTATTTAGAAGAAGATTAAGACACAGGCGAACAGAGAAATGAACTCAATGCATTATGCTGATATGGTTTTGCTTGGGTTCTTATTTTCTCTTTGTAGAGAGAGGTTTAGGTCAGAGAGTTGGCGCTGATTCCGATGGATTTTAAAAACTATTAGCTAGTGCCATTGTTGCTGTCCATCTGTCTGTGTGAAGCACAGGCATTTCGATGCATCATTGTTGTATGCAAATTTGATAGAAGTAACTTTTGTTCTCCATTATAGGTTAACTAATTAATAAACCTATTAAATTAATTATGTATGCGCATCCTCTGGAGCCATGGCATATTGGAGAGAAGTTTGCCTTGCTCTTGGCATCGCCATTGACCTCCTCTATCAGATAGACCTGTTAAACTGCTGATTGTTGATTGTTGAGTTCTAACAATGTACTTTTTGTAAGTTACTCTGTTTTATAACCAAGTGCTCTGTCTTGCTACACAGTCCTGAACCGACTCCCTTTTTTAGGCACCTTCTGTCAGTATCTCTATTTCTAGTCGCATTCCCCGCGTTTATCGAAATCATAGCGATCCTATGCGAAGGGCATAGCATAAGTAGCCCTCTCGCTTTCACTCAGCAACACCCAACTACGGGACTACGTTCAGCAACAGCTATAGTTGTCTCTCTCGTAGTGACAATTACATACTTTAGTTGTCACTAAAATGCCGACTCACTCGGATAATACAAGCTGTCAGTTTCTCTTCAGTAAGATTGCAACATAAGATTAAAAACAAGTAAGAGTGCTTTAGTCGAGACTGCTCGACTAAGAGATACCCTGAACCCTGCGAAGATGCGATATTCAAATCATTTTACGCTTCTTTTATATATACATATATACAAACAACCCATACACACATACACACACGCACAAGCACTTGCTCTGCTACTGCGCAGTTTACGCAGCGACTGCGCGCCGGCAGCGCTTGCGCTGCAGTATGGGCTATATTTTGGAAACTTATTTGTTGAATAGGTTAGCTTCTAGATGGACTTTCGTAATCAAACTTTTACAGCGTAATATTGACATTCATATATATGTATTTGCCAAAGCACAAGTCTCTAGTATTTGAAATACGTTTTTTTCAAATTTGGGGGAAGGGGGCGTGGTATCCAAAATCCAAAAATTGCAAAATGTTTGTATCCATTACACGAATACACACAGTAAATCTGAATTCTATAGCTATAACGGTATTCAAAAACGAAGAAAAGTTATCGATTTTTATCGATAATAAGGAAATGGGATGAGTTATCGAAAAAAAATGATAAACTCGTACTGCGTAGGATATACGCGAGTATACATTTCAAATTTCAGATCTCTAGCTGTTTGCGAGATCACTGCGTTCACACGGACGGACGGACGGACGGACAGACGGACATGGCTATATCGACTCAGTTTGTTGAGCTGATCAAGAATATATATACTTTATGGGGTCTGCCATGTCTCCTTCTGCCTGTTACATACATTTTCACAAAAACATTATACCCTGATTTCCCATTTTCAATGGGTTCAGGGTATAATAACGTCGTAATATCATACCGATACGACACGGCTATTCTGACATTTACACGTCTCTGTGTCATTAATTTGCTATAATATACACTACATATAATCATTGAGGTATGATCTTATTTGCACATTAACATAGAACTTAGCATATCATATATCAACATAAGGCTGAGTGCTATGAGACGAGAAGCTGAAGTGCATACAATTTAATGTAGCCTAACATTCGGCGCGCTTTATTAATTTTGATACCGTTTTAAGGCCGCTGAGATGCCAAAGAGCTGTATACGTGCATTGTATTCTGCCGATATGGCTTTATGGAGTGCAGATCTGGGGGATTGCTGCCAAATCCAATTATAAGCGTATACAGGTATTGCAGAATCGGGTATTTCGACAGATAACCAACTGTCCCTGGTACGTACGCGGTTCCACACTGAAACTGCAGACAGCTGAAGAGCAGATTGGAAGGCATACAAGCAGATACAGTGAAAGATCTATTTGATATATTTCTGTAGATATATTTGTTGCATATTTTCAGTCTAAACATTATGTGATGCTCAACATGTAATATTTTCAATTTTTTCCTTAACAATCAGCCAAGTTAATGTATCCCAAATAGTGTCAGATTTCTCTGTCTGGCTCTTCAGATGTTTTAGGCACCATATCAATCAGTCAATCATATCAAAGTGCGTCAGTTCTAAGTACTGTGATGAGAAAGTATTTCAACTAGATCTACAGTTTAACCGTGAACATTGCGACTTCTGCGCTTTCTGTTGCCACGATTGGAGGTGCGAGTGTTGGCGTTATTGATGCGAACGCGTCGCACATTTTGCCGATTGTTGCGCAGTGTCACAGGGCTGAATGTGGTTGTTGTGGTGGTGATGGTGGTGGTGGTGCAGTCCGCATGGCCTGCATTGTTACCATCCCAGCAGTTGGCGCATCACTACTCCTGATATGGATGAGCACCAAAATGGCAAAGGTAAGCACAATTTGTAGGTTGTTATGTTTTGACTAACTGCTCAGGGAATCCCTCAAAAATGTTGGTGTTATATCATTTGAAACGACAGCGGCGTTTTTTTTATACCAAGCACAATGTTGGCGTAATCATAAAGCCTTCAATTGACGTATTTGCACAGCTGTTTGCAATTTCCTCTAGCAAATTTCGATGACCTTCAGCTTCAGAGGTGAAACAAAAGATTTATATTCAACTCAAGCTTTGCTATTGATAAACAAGAAAAGACATGAAAAATAAAAATAAAAATATGTATTTAACCCAGTTGAAAGACCTTTAAATGTTTATTATTATTTTTTTTTTTTAAATAATTATTATAATTTGAGCGGAAAGATGAATGATAATGAAAACTTTGTTTGTTAATATTTTTAAGAATCCATTTATTAAATAACCCGTTAATACAATTTATTATATTTCACATGCTTAGCCACCGAACACACGCACGTTGACACCATTTCCACGCCGCCCATTGCCACGCCTTGCATTTCCACGCCTCGCGTTTCCACGTCTATTGGCATTGTTTTGACGTCTGTTCAAGTTATTGGCATTGTTGCCATAGAGGCGGACGCGTCGCGAATTTGCATACCTTAGATTGTTGATGGTCACAGTTCGCGGTCCTCTGCGTGTTGCAGTTATGCCAGTTCCGGTCAGAGATGAAAGCGTTGTTGTTGTAGTTGTAGTTGTTGCTTCGGTTGTTGTTGTTGTTGTCTCTGGTACTGCACAGTCAGCGTGATTGACATTGGCTGGCAACTGGCAATTGGTGCAACCGGTGGGTAGATCAGGAGCAAAGGATGTACAAGCCACCGCATCGCTGCGCCGCACAACGAAACAGGCCAAAATGGCGAAGCTCAGGACAATTGTTGCAGCACGCATCTCAATAGATTGTTAACTAGACAAGATCGTTGTTGATTTTGATATAATTTGAAGTCGACACTTTGCTCTTATATAGCAAAAATATCGCTGGAATATTTGCAAATGTGCGCAGCTGTTTTCTTTTCTTTCTTTTTGTCAAATATCACACAAATATCATCATTTACGCAATATCCCAGCTGACCTTCAATACTTGTAGTTTTATTAATGAAGAAATAAAAGAACTTTAAATAAATACAAATAAAATTTGTTTGCCTTGAACGTATATTAAGTTATACTGAACAGTTCATTTTTTTTTGTTTGTTTCTTGTTCTTTTTCTAAATATTTGTGATTAAAACTTTTACCATGTAATCGAAATTTTTGTTATTTTTATACCCTGAACCCATTGAAAATGGGAAATCAGGGTATAATGTTTTTGTGAAAATGTATGTAACAGGCAGAAGGAGGCGTGGCAGACCCCATAAAGTATATATATTCTTGATCAGCTCGACAAACTGAGTCGATATAGCCATGTCCGTCTGTCCGTCTGTCCGTCCGTCCGTCTGTCCGTCCGTCCGTCCTTGTGAACGCAGCGATCTCGTAAACCACAAAAGCTAGAGATCTGAAATTTGAAATGTATACTCGTGTATACCCTACGCAGTACGAATTTATCAATTTTTTTTCGATAACTCATTCCATTTTCGTATTATCGATGAAAATCGATCATTTTACTTTGTTTTTCAAGCGTCACTTGAATACCGTTTTAGCTATGGATATCAAATTTTTCGTGTATATCCGTGTTATAAATACAAACATTTCGTAATTTTTGGATTTTTGATGCCATGCCCTCTTCCCCCAAAATTTGAAAAAAACGTATTTCAAATACTAGAGATTTGTGCTTTGACAAATACATACATATGAATGTCATTAGTACGCCTTAGAAGTTTGGTTACGAAAGTCCATTTAGAAGAAAACTAATTCAACAAAAAAGTTTCATAATATTGCCAATACTGCAGCCCAAGCGCTGCCCACGCGCAGTCGCTGCGTAAACTGCGCAGTAGCAGAGAAAGTGCTTGTGCGTGCGTGTGCATGTGTGTGTGTGTGTGTATGTGTTGTTTGTGTATATGTATATATAAAAGAAGCGTAAAATGATTTGAATATCGCATCTTCGCAGGGTTCAGGATATATCTTAGTCGGGCAGTCTCGATTGGAGCACTCTTACTTGTTTATTACAATATTTACACAAATATTTATATTGATACAAATTATTACTTATCAAGGATTGGCCTATAATTTTTGGAACATTTTTGGCGTGCCAAGTCTAGATTTTCCAACTAGTTTTTTCGATCAAATTTAACATGCTGTATT
>JAWNPC010000285.1:0-17888 GCA_035045365.1 Drosophila leonis | reverse complement strand
AAAATTATAAGATTATTATATATTACTATTATATTAGATTAAAATTATTCCCAAACGCCCACTAGGGGCGTGGTAAATCGGGCAATACTATATGTAGTATAAGACAAACACTATTATTCGGAAATATATACTCGAATATATAGCATAAATAGCTACACTAGGGACGTTGCAAATTGGAAACTCTTCAAAATTTGGAAGCGACAGCTCCAAATTTTTGTATACCCTGAACCCATAGAAAATGGGAAAACAGGGTATATTGGTTTTGTTAAAATGTATGTTACAGACAGAAGGAGGCGTGGCAGACCCCATAAAGTATACATACCTTCTTGATCAGGACGACAAGCTGAGTCGATTTAGCCCTGTCCGTCCGTCCGTCCGTATGTCGGTATGTTCATCTCCGAACCTATATGATCTAGAGACTAATATGCTGTTTGATTGTCAATATATATATATACACATATATATATTTAGCTCACAGTGCCTATGAAGCATAGATTCTTGATGAGGCCCATCAGTTTGTACGATCTGTCTGTCTGTCTGTCTGTGTCTCTCTGTCTGTCCATTTGTCAATCTGTATGTTTGACTGTCTATGTGGATCGAACATCAAACATCATAAGAGCTGAAGAAAATCAGCTGAAGTGTGCGTGTGTGTGTGTGCTCGTTGGTATTTATATCAGAAAGAGCGTACGCTTGAAGCAGGCAGCAGGAGGTATTCTGATTGGTCAACTAATGCATCGTGTGTAAAAACTAACTGAGAGCAAGGCACATGAGTTGAGCGCGACTTTGAGTGGCTTGCGCCCTATATAAGGGCAGCCGGCAGCAGCATTTCTTCAGTCGCATTCCGGACCGCTTGGAGATCAGTCGATCTATCCTCTTCCTCTTTTTCGGTGAATATTCAATAATACACCTCATTCGAGGTTCAGGGTATCTCCTAGTCAGACAACCCGACAAGAGTTTGGTTTTTTTTTTACTTGTTTATTAACTTAATGCAGACTCCAAAAGAACGGGTATTATTCAGTTGGTGCGCCTCACTGCAACATGCTAACTTGCTCTATAAATGTTTTATGCTTATCTAAACGACTTTCACTGTTTAAAAAAAAACTTATCTACTCTTTATACTTCATTAAATAAAGGTTTTTAATTATAATTATATATAAAAAAAATTTATAAATATATTTTTCCCGTGTATTATCTATCAATTGCCATATCTAAGCCTGTAACAGGTGTGCACTGGGGGGTTTCAATCAGTTGATAAGACATTTTAATTACCTTTTTACCTGTTTATTGTTTTTATGAATTCTAATCACAATTGAAAAACTTATCAATGATTTTAATTACTGTCGAAACATAAGGCCAAATCAAATCTAATAAAAGAATTGAATTATTTTAAGAAATATAATCATGATAGTAATGTATAAGAAATAGATGATTTTTTCATTCATAAATGCAATTTTAAATTATAGATTAAAGAGGTTTGAAAGCGGTGCATAGATGAGTTGAAAAGTTGTGTAATTTGAATTACTTACATAAAATGATGATGATGATGATGATATGAAAGTGGTGAGAAAAGAATCCTAAAAATGTTTTTAAAAAATATCCAATTTAGTTGAAGTTTTCCAAAAGTATTTTCCTTATCAAGCTGAAATTGTAATATGTGAGTTAGACAGATGAAAGAGAATGTATGTGTTGAGCATTAGTTAATAGGGGTATTATGTATGGGTATTATTTATAGGAATTTAGGATATAAATGATATGAAGTTGATATGCTTACCTGCAAAATATTCAATACAAAGCTAAGACTTGTTGAAGAAGTTTGTTAGCTAACAAAATAAATATAAATTTCCTTAACAATAATCCATCTCTTTCCATATACAAATCAATCCCAAACTTCGCTCTGCATTGTAGTAGTCCTGACTTTAGGTCGTTGCATTTCTTGCTCTTTATATATTTATACTTTAAAAACATCGTCACAACTTAAAAACTTAGTTTAAACACACTTTTTTTTCATTTAAAATAGTAAGCTAAACGTTACATACACTGGCATGGAATTCATTTTATAATTAACAGAAATATATATATATATATCTATATCTATATTCGTATGTGTCGAATCGTATAGATTTATATATATTTACATATATATATATAACTAAAATGCACGCATTCTGTGTCCGTCGTGTGGCAGAAGATTTATCTTATCTTATCACAAGTGAACATCACGTCTCGATGATAGCTTTACAAATTACAATTTTGTTTAACTTAAATCTAATAGAATAATTTAATTAAACTTAAGTTGTTTTAAATTTGTATAACATATAAGTACGTCAGGTAAATTATGCAATCTTGTCAATTATTTTAATTTTTTGTTTTTTTGTTTTGTTTTTGCTTAGTTTTCTTCTTCCTTCTCTTTGTTTTTAAATTAAGAAATTATCACAAATTGTTTTGTAGCGTTTTTTTCTTGTTGTTTCTGTTTCATATTTGTTGTCAATTAGAGTTTGCTGAATTGCCAAGAATTCGTTGAGGACTCGCCAAAGGATTGTGTCCCAGCACATTACCAGTGATCCATATCGCGAATGCGTTCCACTGGCGGATTACTGCAAAGAATAAGAAAATGATTTGATTTATCTTGCGTATATAGATAAGAGATTTCAATTGAAATTACGGCAACATTCGGGCCATGGCATGCTTGTGCAAAGGTGATATTTGCACGGCAGCGGAGGCTATGCTGGAGCCCGAGTCCTGTGAGAGGGTGCGCTGCATATGATGCATGGGATGTGCGCCGACTGGACCGCCGCCCACAAACTGCAGCTGCTGCTGATGATGATGCTGGTGCAGCGGGTGCGATTGCGTGGCGTGCGACGTGTGCGGCAGCTGTTGGGCACGTCGAAAGGGATGACGCCAAGGACTCTTGGGTACATCGCCCTGAAATGCTTTGTTCTCTACACCGCTGCTGGAGACGCCGGCGGGACTGCCACGCCGCGGCGCCGTGGCATGCTGTTGCATATCACGCGCCTTGGAGCTGAGGCGACGCAGAATGCGCGAGCCGAGGCCGGGCGGCTCCTCGAGACCGCGACTGTTGCGCGGCTTGCGATAGCGCACATCGCTCGACTCCTCCAGTATGACATGGCGATCGTACGGCGTGCCATAGTACACCTCCAGCACAGTGGAGAACGTGTGCGGCCAGACCAGATCAATAATGGAGATCAGCACGCCGGCAATAAAGCAAAGAATGCCTGCAAATGGGAGACACATGAGAGAGGGAGCGAGAGAGAGTGAATTACTAACTCACCTGCAACCAGGACCAGCCAGTAGCACCAGCCAAAGTGAAACTCCAGTCGGCCGCCCTCCAGAAAGATGACCAACGGCCGCTGCGGCAACAGACAGTGGTAGCCCACTGCTGTGCTGACGAGCAGGGCGCCAGTCAAGGCCTTCAGATAGGCGCCATAGCGCGGCACCGCCAACAGCAGCAAATTCATCAGCAGCCACGAGGCCAGCGAGGCCCACAGCATGATGCTAGCAAAGTAGCCAGCGGCACGATACTGACCACCCCAAGAGAAGCCCTCGCGACCCAAGCTAAAATACTCGGCCACCGTGAGTATGGGAAAGGGCAAGCCGCGCTGCAGAGCCAGGCGATAATTGGCGCTCATATCGTTCGCTCCCTCCCAGCTGAAGCGTTCGTTGTAGTCAATATCTGGCTGCGTCCAGTTGCCAATGGGTATGGCTGTTGAGTAGAGAGAGACAGAGAGAGAGAGGGAGAGTTAGAGATGAATAACAGATTTGCTGTGAGCTATGTTAACTTTACAGCAAGTTAACAGTGTATAGCTTAACATAATATGTTAATTCTAGTGAAGAAATGTTATGAATAAGATATGATTTATTGAAGACTTCCTCACAATTTTGCATAATGCAAAATAAACAAATATTGATTTAGTTTAGCTTTGACTTTGCAGATAGAAGAGGGAGAGATTGATTGGGGATCAACTGGATAGTAATAGAGCAACAGAGCGTTTTTAACAGTGAATAGCTGCAAACAAAACAAAAAGTTATATAGCTTTGATTGCAGATAGAGAGAGAGAGAGAGAGAGAGAGAGAGAGAGAGAGAGATATTAATTGGGGAGAGTAACATTACGAGAATTGCAGATAGAGAGAGAGAGAGAGAGAGAGAGAGATATTGATTGGGGAGAGTAACATTAAGAGAGTCACAGAGAGCTTAAAACAGAGCTATAAAATATAATTTGTGGGAGAGTTTCTCACTATTCCCTATTTAAACTAGAAAATAAATTAACCTTTTTTTGCTTTGTCTACAGAGAGGTGAAGAAAAGCTGAATTGGGAAATGCTTTGTAGTGGGGATTATGGTAAAGTTAACAGAGAGCTATTAACAGTGAACAAAATAACATATTTATAGCACTTTATTTTAAAAGAATACAAATATATATATATATATATATATATATATAAATATATATATATATATATATATAAATATATATATATTTATACATTTGCAATAAACTAAACTAAATTGTAATTATGATCAATATCAGAAGATAAAGAGCAGAGGTTTAGCTTTTTTTTCTTAGGGCAAAGGTAACAAAACTTTCCATAATTATATTTATTCAAATTAAAAAATTATGAATAAAAGAAACATTTTTGCGGAAATTTTTAAAATATATTTTTTATTATTTATAAAATGTTTCCAATTTTTGCGCATTTTCTTTTTATTAATTTCAAATTTTTCCACTGCTCATAAATTGAATATCAAATGAATAAATTATGAATAAAATATAAATATTTGCGGATCTTTTTAATAATAATAATTTCAAATTTTTCCACTAATTAAATTAACTGTTGCTTCCTTTTACGTAAATCAATTCGGGCTTAAGCATAAGACTACATTTTATGATAAGCTAACGTGGAACTCAGTTGAGTCATCTTCTATTGTATTATTTATATATATTTTTTATATGATTTAAATTATTTAAAGCCATCTGTCGCTGACGTATTCTTGTTGACTTTCGAAAAAATAAGAAGAATTTGATGCCTTTTACTTCAAGATGCCGTCAGAAGAGATCGTCTCTCAGCATGTTTATGCCTTTTTTTTCTTTTTTTTCTATTCTTTGTTTTTATTCTTGTTTATTTTTATTTATTTTTGTTGTCGTTATTATTCCTCTTAATTTTTTTTTTTTTTGCATATTTTGTCACTCGGTGCCAGACACTTTGGCAACGTGCGCGTCTCCACAGCAAACAAAGGAGAAAAAAAAAATTAAAATCATATATCATTTGAGTTTTGACTGTGGAGTCTTTTGATGATGATGATGATGATGAAGACCCCTTTTAACTGTTAAAAAGTAACACCAAAAAAGCCAAAAAAAAAATAAAGAAGATTAATGGTTTGCATAAACCAAAATGCTTTCAGAATTAAAAGCACAAATTGTTTAAAAATCAAAGCGCGTGGGCCGCTGCCCAAGCGATCTTTCAACGTTTCGAAAGGCAAAAGCACAAAATTAAAGCGAGCATTGATTGGGTTTCTTCATGGGGCGGCTGATCGGATATAAATATATACATGTATATATATATTTCTTATGATCTTCTTCTGATTATTCAGCCCATGCCGCTCTTCAAGCTTAAATACAATTATCATAGAGTCATAACTCTGATATTCATATACGACTCTTTATACAACAACTGAAGATTGCAAGAGTTTTTTATAGGAGCAAAGCAAATACAAAATATTATTCATAAATTATGCAAATGTAATGCTAAACTAAGTAAAGAAAAAAAGAAGCAAACAAATAAAAAATTAATTTTAAAAATCAACAATATAAATAAGAGGTTGGTTTGATTAGTTTGGTTTGCTAACTCTTGCTTTATTATTTATAATATTTGTATAATGTCTTTCAATGAATTCTTCCTTCTTCTTTTTATACAGATATTCAAAACATCTAGAAAAAATATTTTTTAAATATATGTATATATATTTTTAAAAATAGTTTTGAAAACTATTTAAATTCATAATTTATTGTTTTTGGGTATTTTCTTCAATAAATAAATTAATAATTACTTAAATTACAAAAATTTAATTTAAAAGTTGAAACAGCTAAAAAACCAACGCAAATTTATTTAGTTAATATTTTCGGATTGGCCTATGTAATTTGTAGTCCGCAAATTGAAACGTTTTTTTCTGGCTTTCTGTGTCTGCGTTTATGTCTCTTGCTCTTTCTCTTTCGCTCTTTTGCTCTCTCTCTCTCTCTCTCTCTCTCTGTTTCTCTGCATCCCTCACTCTCTGTCTTTGTTTCTCTTTATGTCTTTCGCTCTTTATTTGTCTTTGACTCTCTCTTCACTCTCTTTGTCTCTGTCCCACTCTTTCTCTCTGTCTTTCTGTCCTCTCTCTCTCACTCTCTCTCTCTCTCTTTCTTTTTAAAGATATCTAATCATGAATGTATTCATCATTCTACAATTCAAAAATATAGTTTCATTCTTAAGCCACTACTTTTTATATGCAATGTTAGAACTTTTGAAATGTCCCTCGCAACTCGCACACTCGCTAAATTGGTAGCTGTTCGAAAGCGCGTGCGCTGTTGTAAACCGGAAAATGTTGACGAATGTTAACAAAATATGCAAACATTTGTTGCTGTTGGTGTTGCTGTTGCTATTGCTGAGCAGCAACTGCAGCAATTGATTATGCGATGTTGTTGTTGTTGCAGCACTTATAAGCCGCTCACTCGACTTGGCTTGTGCTTAGCAGTTGTGTTGTTGTTGCTGTTGTTGTTGTTGTAGTTATGTAAGGTTAGCTTGAGCGAGCGTCGAGCCATTGACAATGAATTGCAAAGTGCGAACGAAGCCAACGAACGTGCAACGTGTGGGCTGCAGCCAGGCAGCGACAAGTTGCAATGCGTTGCACACACGTTACGCATACGCTGCGTGGCCGTCAGTTTGACGCATTGCAACCAGGCAGCCAGGCAGCTGCAACAATTTCCGGCTGCGACAGGAAGTGATTTTTCAATTGCATTTCATAACTGCGAAGGCTGCAAATTTGTTGCTGTTGCAGTTGTTGAAGGTGTTGCAGTTGCATGGTTGTTGTTGCTGCTGCTGTTGTTGTTGTTGTTGAACAGACAGGCCAGGTTGCGGCCAGGGTCTGCTTGTCAAATGAACCGTTAAATTGTTGTGTTTGTCAAGTAGTTGTCAAGTGGGCATTCAAGTGTGTGTCAATATGCTGTTCTGATATAAATGAACTACAAATGGCATTAAATAAAGTTGTTCTATATAATCAACTGCCTTAGTTCATTAGGAGTATATCCGTTCCCTTTGCTCTCTATGAATACCTTTCACATTTGCTGTATCATGCGCTTGCCCCTCGAATCCGATGAATATCTACAGTATAATGGCGCTCTAATCCCCCACCTAACAATTAGCATTGCAAATAGTTCAACAAATTGAACCGGTTGAAAGAAGAAAAAGAAATCAACTCAGTTGCCAAGCCCAAAAGCAACGTGTTGAATTGCGATCAGCCACCAACTGGGAAATCGTATCAGTTCGGCAGTTTAATGACTTTTTATGATCGATCGCAGACGCAGACGCTGCGTAGACATTTTTCGATTGGATTTTCCTATTTTGGGCGCAAACGCAAACCTTGGCTCGAGTTTAAGGCCGATTGTGAATTGTCTGTTGACAGCATTTCGAATTGACTTTTTTTTTATGTAATTGTCAATTGAAACAGATGTAAGCATATATATGTATAAATATATATAGGTATATATAGTCTTATGTATTGTAAAAATCGAAATAATATTTGAATTTTGGCATCACAATTGGCAGACAGAAATTTATAAGCGGCTTACGCCGCGTATGAGTCACATTACAAATGATAATCAGTATCCGTTTCTTATGAGCGTGGGAATTAGGTTCACAAATGTTCGCTTGAAATTCATCGAAGTCATGTATAAGTTGTATGAGCAGAGCGTGAATCAAATGTTGCCCGTCCTATACCCTATTTTAATTGGCGCCAAAGGGGGGGGCATGATGTAAGCAGAAGATAACTACGTGCATAATACAGCAGAAAATATAACTACGTGCATAATATACTAACTATGTATATGTTACCATTATTATGATTAGTTTCTCAGAAATATTATATGAAATACATAATACTTAATGAAATGTTTCAAATATTTAATGATTTTATGATTATATAAACAATACGAATTCATCGATAATTATCAATTAGTAGCCACCATTGTTAGACTATAAAAAATATTTGAAATATATTAAAAAATATATATATTTTTAAACACTTACATTCATAATATTGTAAATGATGAACTAATGCAATTAGTTTTATAATTAGTTTTATAAACATAAAACAGTGTTTTCAAAATTTTTAAATAAATAAAATTCAATTTTATATTGTTCACTATTGAAAAACTTAACAGATTGAATATTTATAAATAAATAAAATATGAAATAAAAGTTATATTAAATAAGTTATATTAAATAAAGCATTTATTGTTTGTTTTTTCGTTTATATTTTTTTCTAAATTTTTTTATTTTATATTTTGTTTTCTATTATTTAACTTTTTATTTATTTTATTTTTTATTTTTATTTATTTAAGTTTTTATACTTTTAAATTTAGTTTTTTCTTTTTTAAATTGTATTTATATTATTTATTTTTTTATTTATTTTTTTTTAATTTTTCTACATTTTTTTATTTTCTATTATTAAAGTTTTTATTTATTTTTTTATTTAATTTTGTTTTTTTTACTATTTTTGAAATTTTATTTTTTTTTATATTTTTATTTTTTTAATTTTTTATACTTTTAAATTTCGTTTTTTCTTTTTTAATTTTTATTTATATTATTTTTTGTTTTATTTTTTTTATGTTATGTGTTTTCCATAGATTTATCAAAATTGAACTTTGCTAAAATATATATTAACCAAAGAAATAGTTTTTCTATTTGTTTTTTGGTTATTTTCTATTTTTATTACATTATACTATTAAATTTTTTAATCCAAAAATGTTTTTCTCAGCCTTTAGCCCTTAGATCACGATCACTTCAAACGTAATGCCTGCCATAAGTTTTGATAGCAAATGAGATAATTTCTGTTTTAATCAGCAACAAAAACATGTTGTTAAAACAACAACAATAATAAATAAACAAATAACAAACGCTCTCATTAATTAACAGTTGCCAAAAACTTCCTGAAACTTGTACTACAAAAAAAACTAAGAAAAAAAACCAAATATTGTAGACAGCAACAATAATTAAAGGCAAGTTAAGAGCAGCAACAAAAAATTACCATATCTGCGGCAATAAAATTGATGTTTTCCTATTTGATGCTGCTTGTGGCACAGCAGCTCGCGCTTAAGTACAGCACAACAACAACAACAACAACAACAAATACGCATAGCAACAACAAAATTATAATTGTTGTTATGACTTTTCATAATTGTGAAGTGATGATTATGCTGATTTCTGTATGTTGGCTTTGCTGCCCCAGCCAAGTGCTAAGCAAATGGCCAAAGGGGGGCGGCTCGAGGGAATCGAGGGTAAGAGTAGGTGTCACACGCACACACACACAAAATCATACACATATATGTATTTTTTGGCAGCAAAAATGAATTAATAATCAGTTTTTTTTTTTTTTTTTGACAATAGACCAAAGGCACACGACAAAGCGACAACAACAATAACAACATCAATGATGAAACACTAAAAACTGTTTAACAACGCTTCCGAACCGCCTCCTGCTCTATGCCCTCTGCGTGACAAATGTGTGTAAAAATAAATAAATGTTCCGCATCTGTCATCGTTTTGACAACTCTCGAGTGCCCCATGTCCAAATTCATAATAAATGCTGGCAAATAGAACTTGACGTTGTTTTTAGAAAAAAAGTTTGAATAAAACAATATTTTATAATTTATTTTATCAGAGACATTCAACTAGTGGGCGTGTCAGCTCAAGTGCTTGACAATAAATAGAATTTAAGGCTTGAAGTTACTTTTTTTCACCACTACAATAAATGTGAAATCAATCTAATGATATTTATATGTATATAGAGATTGTCTGTCTAGTGGATAAATAATAGATATTAATTTATATATTTTTAAAAAAAATTATATATATATATATATATCACATTTGTTTTTGTTTAGGAATATTTATTTTCAACAATGACCTTTCTATGCAATTCTCATTAATTTTAAAAGGCATGAAGGCTTTTATGTTTTTGTTTAGAAGATTTTTACTAAGCTGCTCTGCTCATAGTCTTACCTATGTTTAGTCGCTTAAACTGTCATCTCCATATATTCTCCTTATTTTTGTGCTTTACGCTTAAGCTTATTTTTAAGTTTTAACAGTAGATTTTGACCTATTTAACCAATTTTGAACTACAGCAAATTCTTCCATCTGACTTTTCAGTTAAAAATCAGCTTAAGCCCCACAATCTATAACCTTTACATAGCCTTCCCTGGCATTTTTAACAACTATATAATTTTCTATAAATATTTCACATATATTTATCTCTTTGTTCATTTCAGTGTGACTTACATACAAATCCTTTAAAAATTCTATGCCATATTGTTCAATTAACATCAATCAAAGTTTCATTGCTGTTTCCCCAAGCGTTAGACAACTTCTATTGTTCATTTCAATGCATTATTATATTTCAGATTGAGAAAACAAAAAACTTGTTTGCTTAGTCATTTGACTGTAGCTTGGCAATCAATAGCCTGGCTATATAAGGTCTCAGCAATTTACAGGCGCCCGATCGGAGCCACTGCAACTGAACTGAAGCCACCACCACCGCCACCAGGTGCGCAATAAAAAGACCAAATACAAAACTCCAAAGCACAAATGCCTCCAAATGTGGCGGCTGATGGAGCGTGACACACACCCACGATGTGCAAGGCAATGCAATATGTATCGCCTAACCTCCCCTGCTATATATCAAAAAGTGCAACTTTGGCAACTTGAATAAAACCAAGCAAATTGGCTCCAAAAATACCAACATAAATACCAATATCATCATCATCATCATCATCATCGTCATTGCAGTCATTACGATAATGGCAATAGTAATGGCTTAGCCGCAATCCAAATTATTACACCTAGACATTTGCTATTTGTAGGTAAATAAAGACTTTTGACTTGACATTGCATTAAAGCGCTTCAATTTCAATTTCAATTTCAATTACAATTTTAATTTGATTTCAATTCGAGGGGCCACAATTAAGTTGTCAGCTTTGGCCTATGCTGAACTACTCAATATAATCAGGCTGCCAAAAATTGACACACGCAATTATCATATTCAAATAAACTACGAAAATGGTATAGAAGAAGAAATGAGTTTGAGTTGACGACCAACAGATACCCTGTAACTAGTTACAGACATAATCTATTCATGAGCCAAATGTTAAATCTGCTTAAACACACTCATAACTTATGCCTTACATTATAATACTAATCTAACCCATGCTCAACAAGTGTACAGGGTATCAAAAACCAACTACATAAAATACTTGAACACTTTGGCTGTCTTTTTGTCAGTCAAGTTGAGTAACTACGTTTGCCCTTTTGGTAAGCAACGCCCACAAGCTGACACACGGCCACAAGCTGACACACGCCCACAAATACAAACACACCCACACACAGACGCACACACACAACTAACAACAACAACAAGAAGTCACAACAATGCCAACTCGAAATAAACATGAAGCACTTTTGGCAGCATTTGTTTCGAAAACTGCTACTGAAACATTGAAAGACTAAAAAGGGGTTAGGGCAGGGGCTGAGGCAAGGGAGTGGCAGGGGGTAAATGGCTGCAGAAAAATGGAAGTTAGCAGCTAACGTAAAATCTGTATTACAGACTGAAGAGCAATATGGTAACCGACATAAACGTTGGCCAGGCAAATTGCATGCAGTTATGTGAGCCAAACTGACAGGGGAAACAAAGGGAAATACTCAGGCAGCCAGAGACAGACAGCATAGAGCTAATCGACTGGAATCCAATGAAATTCTAAAGGAATTGGTAATTGTAGAGAAAGCTAATAGTTGAAATATATATATACTGGTATATGCATATTTAAACTATATATTAACTTTTGTGATTGAGGTTTAGGGATATTCTCTGCGAGAGACAAAATGAATGATTTATAGAATATAACAGAATTGTTCATTTGTTGAAATATATTTGGCTAAAATTGCCAATTTGTCTATTAACTTATTTTATATCTATTGCATATTTAACCTATATAAATATAATATTATATATCTATCTCTATCTCTATCTCTATCTCTATCTCTATCTCTATCTCTATCTCTATCTCTATCTCTATCTCTATCTCTATCTCTATCTCTATCTCTATCTCTATCTCTATCTCTATCTCTATCTCTATCTCTATCTCTATCTCTATCTCTATCTCTATCTCTATCTCTATCTCTATCTCTATCTCTATCTCTATCTCTATCTCTATCTCTATCTCTATCTCATCTCTATCTCTATCTCTATCTCTATATCTATCTCTATCTCTGTCGCTATCTCTATCTCTATCTCTATCTCTGTCTCTGTCTCTATCTCTATCACTATCTCTATCTCTATCTCTATCTCTATCACTATCACTATCACTATCACTATCTCTATCTCTATCTCTGTCTCTATCTATCTATATATCCCTACATGTAGTTCATTTCTCTACCAAATAGAGCATTTAGACTTCACTCACCTAAACAACCGCAGTCATGTATGGACACACATATATATATCTATATATAATATATATTTATATATAATATATATTTATATATAATATATATTTATATATCTATGCTGTCTCTTAAGTTTATTGTTATATGTTATTTATAAGTTGTAGTTGCAGCTCTTGGCTGACTTGGCTGATTTAACATTTGACCAGGATTACTTCGATTGGCATGGCATTTTGAATTGATTTACGGCGTCAGCTTCAAACAACCATTTCACCTTTTTTTCTATTGTATTCAAACCTCGTCTTCTTGCTGCGGCTGCTGCTGTTGTTGTTGTTGTTTGCTCGAGTGCACGAATCAATGAATGAACAAATGTGCGATTGAGTGAGTGACTGACTGACTGAAGCAAACAAACAAATGCGAATATGCATGAGTATATATCTATGTGTGTCTGTGCCTGTGTCTGTGTGTGTGTTTTTGCGTGTGTCTATGAGTATATAAGCCCAGTTAAAAGGCAGCGCGTCAGCAGTCACTTGTGCGAATATTTCCGCAGGTGTTGAGTGGCATTTTATAGGATTGTTGTTGCTGCTGCTGTTGTTTATGCGGGAATCGTGACATGCAGCTTGACTTGGCACTTGGCCATAGAGCACAACACAAATCCAAAAACCGTGCTACCTGCTGACGTCACACCCTCAACTTTGTTTTATATCTATTTTTATATACATAGAGAGAGAGAGAGAGAGAGAGAGAGAGAGAAACCCATATATATTTGTTTACTGACTTCCACGGCGGCAAATCAATTAGCCAGGCCCAAAACGTACGCAGTCAAAAGGCCAAATTGCAAATTGCAACTGCAACAGTTGCTCCAAACGTACAAATTTAATTAAAATCTTTTTGAATGCCGATTAAAATCTTGAATGAAAATTGCTCAATTGTTGCCGCTTGCGACATTTTCAAGTCGATGCGGTTGCCGCTGCTGCTGCTGCTGCTGTTACTGTTGCCTGAACGTCGTTTATCTTCCGCTTGGCATCAGCTGGCAAAGGGGCACAGCGACAACAACAACAACAACAACAACAGCACCCTAGCTTGGGCATATATATCTCTGCTAATGAATTACAAAAACAAAAACTGTTTATTTTTTTCTTTTTTGGTAATACATTCATAATCGTAAACCAGTTGGCAACAAAAGCCATTCAATCAACAGCACGAAAAGCGGGCGGGCCTCATGGAAGTTAGGGCTGCTGCTGCTGCTGCTGGTTGTTGTTGCTGCAGTTAAGGCTACTGATTTAATAACTTTTAAACATAAAATAAATACGTTTTCATCAAACCCATAAAAACAGTTTATCAATTTGTGACGAGGGCAGATCAAAATATAAAAAAAATAAAATAAAAATAATGCAATTATGAATATGCATTAAATGGATTTTAATCATTTTTAGGCCTTTGTATAAAATTTTTAATATTTTGTAAGTTTTATATATAGCTCATGCCACGCTATACATTTATTATTATTATATATTTCTATTTTTAATATTATTATTATATTAATATTATCTCAATTCTACTGTATTAAAACATGAAGGAGTGCTCTACTCTGAACTGCCCGACTTGGAAATACGCTGAGCCCTGCCCTCATATTCCAATCATTCTGAGTTTCTTTTATAGATTTTTTCAATTCCCATTTTCATTTATTTCTAAAATTTTTAATAAACAGCAAGGTTCAACTGCGTTTAAGCATAAATAGCTGACAAAATGATTAATAATACTTAAGATCTTATAATTTGCGCATTATCTCACACAAGACAACTCTAAGTAGTAAAGAGAACAGAAGGCTGCAGCTGATAAGAGTGTAAAATGTGCCTTGAGAACGGCTTAATATATAACACAGGGACACAAATGAAAAGCATTGCTTGCATGTCCATGACAAATATTAAGCCCCCAATAACTGGAAGTAGTCTAAATAGTCGAATGTATACGACTAGAATTTTGAGGAAATATAATAGTTCAGTTATTTAATTTCTCCCACACAAAGGTACTTAGTCTGTTAACTCTCTCTCTTTCAAAGATCCCCTAAAGAACACCAGTTACTAAATACAATTTATATGTATATATATTTGTCATCTAAAATATATACACATTTAATATATATACCTTCAACAATGATAGTATAAATATAAAGAAAAAAAACATTATACCCTGATTTCTCATTTTCAATGGGTTCAGGGTATAAAAAATTTAAAAGGCTTTCATTTATTCGAAAAAAAAATAATCTAAGATTTTCTAAAAATATTTTCGTTCTGACAGTGTTTAAAAAAACAAGTTTCTATTTATTATATAGCAACTTGCTTAGTGGTCTATCTCATTTAAACGCTGCCGTTAATAAGTAATCTATAAACATATATGTATATAACATACATATGTGTATATATATTCATATTCATATTGTCAACTCACCTGTTAGTGTCACATTGACGTGCATCAGTCCGATGTGGGTGCCAATGCGGGCGGGCAATTTCTCGCGTGAGAATGCTTTGTATGGTGCAATGATTGTTGCATGTGCCACATGCCACGCTGAGCCCAGGCGGGTAACTGCAAGTGACAAAGCAGAAGATTGCAGAAGAAGCAGCAAATGAATATGGAATTAACATAGCGAATGCCATGGCAGGTAAATACTCACTCAGTATGACTAGACCCACAAAGAGACTCAATGTGACCGTCGAGAATGTTGTGAACTTCTGTGAATATGAAAACGAGATGTCGATTATAATGAGATGCGCAAACTAGTCGAGTGTGTGGACGTGTGTGTGTGTGTTGTAAGTGAAACGATAATTACATAAGACCAGTTATGGCCAACGACTCTGGCAATTGGTTGACTAATTGAATAAGCCAGCCACTCAATTGGCCAAACTAGCTGAGAGATCGTTAATGGAGGAGAAAAGGGCGCGCCAGGCAAACAGGTTATAGATTTATATCTGACATCTATTTGAAAACGTGCCGGCGATTATGATTACAGTTGTCACTATGAAATACGAAGCGTAGACAAGACGGCAGCAGCGTGAGAATTACGTGCACCAGCCCCGGACCGGCCCAACCCAACCCAGTCTAAGCTAAGATATCATTAAGTTAATTAAAAACGTAAGTGATACATAAAAAAGAAAAACAGAACAGGTTCTTTGGCATTGTCACACAAAAGTAAAGCCAAGTCCTTGACATGCACATAAACTAGTTCGAGGAACTAGAATAAAAACTAAGCTTTATTGGAGTTCTAAAACAAAAACAAAAGCTAAAATAACTTAACTATGATTTCCTGTACAACTGGTTTCATAAATGCTATTCAAAGTTTAAGGTTCAACTATGAAAATATGATTTGGCTAAAATTTGAACTGCTCAATTTATTGCTAAGTTAGGCAAATGAAACACCTTTTCACACTCACCTGTTTACGCACACCCGGAAATATGACAAGAAATGCCACATAGAATGTGGCAAATAGCACCGAGACAGCCACAATGGACACATCGCCCGTGACGGGTGTTCGATTTGAGAATGAATAAAGCGTTGGACCGCCATCGTCTCGAAATGCGTCGAACCAGCCCTTCATGCTGGATATAATTATCCTTTATGTTGCTGGTGTCTGCAAAACAAAAAAGAAAAGAAAAATTCAAATAAAATTATATAGAAAATAAATAATTTATTCAAATATTTTGCAATATCTTGTAATTATTAGATGTGAGCTCAAGACTCAATTAAAATACGGATTTGCATATCTCATGTGCGTGCTTAAAGCAGCGATGCTTAATTAAGCCAAGACCAAAAACTAAAGCCACAACCAAACACATCGTGGGTAGATGCGACTCACTACAATATGCAACCACAAGAAATATAAAGAAATAACAAGCGAAAGGAGTAAACGCACTTTGAATACTCTTACGCAACTAATGGCTTTTATTTAAACAGAGAAACTGCACAGGGGTCAAGCTTAGGACCAGATCACCAGAAATAAATAACTAAATAAATTTGATATACTAAATAAGATAAACAAATAAATTTGATTAATAAATTTGAGCAGACCACCAGAATTTAATAATTAAATAAATCTGATATTTAGAGCTAGAAATACATCAAGATATCTTCCCATTTGAATATGCAGTTGACATCGTTAGAAACACCGTAGAGGCCTAATGAAGACTCACTCAAGTCATGCTACGCACGCAGTCTTAAGCCAAGGCGCCTTAGCTGCTGAGGCTCAGAACTGTTGTCAAAAAACGCGAATACATGATAAGGATTCAAAGGACGGGAATGTCCTAGATTATTAGAATTTGATAGCAAACGAGCGAGATGAAGAGCGAAAATGATTGTTGAAATAGTGCAGCGGCTAAATAGAAATCACAACGAGAAGTCTTTTTATTTGAGACAAATGCTCTGTAATTATGATTACTTTTAAAATTATGATTACTATTGTAGATAAGATGGGGGAAAACTGACAAATCCAGCTTCATTTACAGCAAACGGACGAAGCAGAACACAGAAAGGACTGACTTGGCAGAAACTAATGATTAAAATAGACCATACTAAAGTAAATGTGCAACAGCAAAAATTCTTTCTTTTTTTATGCCCTGAACTCATTGAACATGTATAATGGTTTTTTCTGTTTCGACTAGCCAATTAATTAAAAATTCTTGGCAGAGTCTGTGACTTCGCCGAAAAGTTATTGTGGCAGAAAAAATTGTACATGGACGCAGAACAATGATGCAAGTACTAAGTTAGCTCATAGAAGGGCTCCTCTTTGAAGGTTAATGCGAGAAATGTCCGGTTGCAAAGCCCAATAAAGCGGAGAGTTTTTAGTCGCTGAGCAAAATGCAAATGCAAATGCAAATAACCGAAACACCGGTCACAGCGCCGAACGGACTGACGATGCATAAAGCATTTTCACCTACGTAACCCTCAAAAAAAAAAATGTATATATAAATAAATAAATAAAAATTATAATATTATTATTATAATATTAATAAAAATCATAATCATTATTGGATTTGTCAAAATTAAATATTTATTACCACCATCATTATTATAATTGAATTATCATTATTAATCAAGATCCTTTATATAATTAAAATTTTTATAATTAATATTATTTTGTATTAATAATATTTTATAATTAATAATATTATTATAAATAAATCCTATCGT
>JAWNPC010000278.1:0-118057 GCA_035045365.1 Drosophila leonis | reverse complement strand
TGTCTTCGTTCATTTGATATCTCATTTCGACAGCCTTCGACACTAGAGGCTTCGACTTCGACTTCGACTTCGACTTCGACTTCGACTTCGACTTCGACTTCGACTTCGACTTCGATTTCGACTTCGACTTCGACTTCGATATCGCCTTCGATTTCGATTTCGACTTCGACTTCGACTTCGATTTCGATTTCGACTTCGACTTCGACTTCGATTTCGATTTCGATTTCGATTTCGATTTCGATTTCGATTTCGACTTCGACTTCGATTTCGACTTCCATTTCGATTTCGATTTCGATTTCGATTTCGACATCGACTTCGACTTCGACTTCGATTTCGATTTCGACTTCGACTTCGATTTCGATTTCGATTTCGATTTCGACTTCGGCTTCGACTTCGATTTCGATTTCGACTTCGATTCCGATTTCGACTTCAACTTCGACATTCGACTTCGATTTCGATTTCGATTCTTCGATTTCGACTATCATCGACTTCGATTTCGATTTCGACTTCGATTTCGTTTTCAACTTCGACTTCGACTTCGATTTCGATCATTCGACTTCGACTTCGATTTCGATTTCGACTTCGATTTCGATTTCGACTTCGATTTCGATTTCGATTTCGATTCGACTCCTTCGACTTCGATTTCGATTTCGATTTCATTTCGATTTCGATTTCGATTTCGATTTCGATTTCGATTCATTCGACTTCGACTTCGACTTCGACTTCGACTTCGATTTCGATTTCGACTTCGATTTCGATATCGATTTCGATTTCGACTTCGATTTCGATTTATCGACTTCGATTTCGATTTCGATTTCGATTTCGATTTCGACTTCGATCTTCGACTTCGACTTCGACTTCGACTTCGACTTCGACTTCGACTTCGACTTCGACTCTCGACTTCGACTTCGACTTCGATTTCGATTTCATTTCGACTTCGACTTCGATTCGATTTCGATTTTGACTTCGATTTCGACTTCAATTTGATTTCGTTTCGATTTCGTACGAATCGATTCGACTTCGACTTCGATTTCGATATTCAACTTCGACTTCGATTTCGAATTCGATTTCGTATCGACTTCGATTTCGACTTCGATTTCGATTTCGATTTCGATTTCGATCTTCGATTTCGACTTCGACTTCGACTTCGACTTCGATTTCGATATCGACTTCGACTTCGATTTCGTTTCGATTTCGATATCGATATCGACTTCGACTCGACTTCGACTTCGACTTCGACTTCGATATCGACTTCGACTTCGACTTCGACTTCGATTTCGATATCGCCTTCGATTTCGTTTCGTCGATTTCGATATCGATATCGACTTCGACTTCGATTTCGATTATCGACTTCGACTTCGACTTCGATTTCGACTTCGATTTCGACTTCGATTTCGATTCGATTCGACTTCGACTTCGACTTCGACTTCGACTTCGACTTCGATTTCGACTTCGCTTCGACTTCGACTTCGATTTCGATTTCGACTTCGACTTCGACTTCGACTTCGATTTCGATTTCGATTCGATTTCGATTTCGATTTCGATTTCGATTTCGATTCGATTTCGACTTCGACTTCGATTTCGATATCGACTTCGATTTCGATTTCGATTTCGATTTCGATTTCGACTTCGACTTCGACTTCGATTTCGACTTCGACTTCGACTTCGACTTCGACTTCGACTTCGACTTCGACTTCGACTTCGACTTCGACTTCGATTTCGATTTCGATATCGATATCGACCGACTTCGATTTCGATTTCGACTTCGACTTCGATTTCGATTTCGATTTCGACTTCGACTTCGACTTCGATTTCGACTTCGACTTCGACTTCGACTTCGACTTCGACTTCGACTTCGACTTCGACTTCGACTTCGATTTCGATTTCGACTTCGATTTCGACTTCGACTTCGATTTCGATTTCGACTTCGATTTCGATATCGACTTCGACTTCGACTTCGACTTCGACTTCGACTTCGACTTCGACTTCGACTTCGACTTCGACTTCGACTTCGATATCGACTTCGACTTCGATTTCGACTTCGACTTCGACTTCGACTTCGACTTCGACTTCGACTTCGATTTCGACTTCGACTTCGACTTCGACTTCGATTTCGACTTCGACTTCGACTTCGACTTCGATTTCGATTTCGATTTCGACTTCGACTTCGACTTCGACTTCGACTTCGACTTCGACTTCGATTTCGACTTCGACTTCGATATCGACTTCGATTTCGATTTCGATTTCGACTTCGACTTCGACTTCGATTTCGACTTCGACTTCGACTATCGATTTCGACTTCGACTTCGACTTCGACTTCGATTTCGATTTCGATTTCGATTCGACTTCGACTTCGACTTCGACTTCGACTTCGACTTCGACTTCGACTTCGACTTCGACTTCGACTTCGATTTCGACTCTCGATTCGACTTCGACTTCGATTTCGACTTCGATTTCGATTTCGACTTCGACTTCGACTTCGATTTCGATTTCGATTTCGACTTCGATTTCGATTTCGACTTCGACTTCGACTTCGATTCGACTTCGACTTCGACTTCGACTTCGACTTCGACTTCGACTTCGACTTCGACTTCGACTTCGACTTCGATATCGACTTCGACTTCGATTCGATTTCGTTTTCGACTATCGATATCGATATCGACTTCGACTTCGATTTCGATTTCGATTTCGACTTCGACTTCGATTCGATATCGACTTCGACTTCGACTTCGACTTCGATTTCGACTTCGACTTCGACTTCGATCTTCGATTTCGACTTCGACTTCGACTTCGATTTCGACTTCGACTTCGATTTCGACTTCGACTTCGATTTCGACTTCGACTTCGACTTCGACTTCGATTTCGACTTCGACTTCGACTTCGACTTCGACTTCGACTTCGACTTCGATTTCGACTTCGATTTCGATATCGACTTCGATTTCGATTTCGATTTCGACTTCGACTTCGACTTCGACTTCGACTTCGACTTCGACTTCGACTTCGATTTCGACTATCGATTTCGACTTCGACTTCGACTTCGACTTCGACTATCGACTTCGATTTCGACTTCGACTTCGACTTCGATTTCGATATCGATATCGACTTCGACTTCGACTTCGACTTCGACTTCGACTTCGATTTCGACTTCGATTCATTCGACTTCGACTTCGACTTCGACTTCGACTTCGATTTCGACTTCGATTTCGATTCGACTTCGATTTCGACTTCGACTTCGACTTCGACTTCGACTTCGATTTCGATTTCGATTTCGATTTCGACTTCGACTTCGACTTCGACTTCGACTTCGATTTCGACTTCGATTTCGACTTCGACTTCGACTTCGACTTCGACTTCGATTTCGATTTCGATTTCGACTTCGATTTCGACTTCGATTTCGATTTCGACTTCGACTTCGACTTCGACTTCGATTTCGACTTCGACTTCGACTTCGACTTCGACTTCGACTTCGATTTCGATTTCGATATCGACTTCGACTTCGACTTCGACTTCGACTTCGACTTCGATTTCGATTTCGATTTCGACTTCGACTTCGATTTCGATTTCGACTTCGACTTCGACTTCGACTTCGACTTCGACTTCGACTTCGACTTCGACTTCGACTTCGACTTCGATTCGATTTCGACTTCGATTTCGATTTCGATTTCGATTTCGACTTCGACTTCGACTTCGATTTCGATTTCGACTATCGACTTCGACTTCGACTTCGACTTCGATTTCGATATCGACTTCGACTTCGACTTCGACTTCGATTTCGATTTCGATTTCGATTTCGACTTCGATTTCGACTTCGATTTCGATTTCGATTTCGACTTCGATTTCGATTTCGATTTCGACTTCGACTTCGACTTCGATTTCGATTTCGACTTCGACTTCGACTTCGACTTCGACTTCGATTTCGATTTCGATTTCGATTTCGATTTCGATTTCGACTTCGACTTCGACTTCGATTTCGACTTCGACTTCGACTTCGATTTCGACTTCGATTTCGATATCGACTTCGACTTCGACTTCGACTTCGACTTCGATTTCGATTTCGACTTCGACTTCGACTTCGACTTCGACTTCGATTTCGATTTCGATTTCGATTTCGATTTCGATTTCGACTTCGACTTCGACTTCGATTTCGATTTCGATTTCGACTTCGACTTCGACTTCGACTTCGACTTCGACTTCGATTTCGACTTCGACTTCGATCATTCGACTTCGATTTCGATTTCGATATCGATTTCGATTTCGATTTCGATTTCGATTTCGATATCGATTTCGATTTCGACTTCGATTTCTTCGATATCGATTTCGACTTCGACTTCGACTTCGACTTCGATTTCGATTCATATCGATATCGATTCGACTTCGACTTCGACTTCGACTTCGATTTCGATTTCGACTTCGACTTCGACTTCGATTTCGACTTCGACTTCGACTTCGATTTCGATTTCGATTTCGATATCGATATCGACTTCGACTTCGACTTCGATTTCGATTTCGATTTCGATTCGACTTCGACTTCGATTTCGTTTATCGACTTCGATTTCGATTTCGATTTCGATTTCGACTTCGACTTCGACTTCGACTTCGACTTCGACTTCGACTTCGATTTCGACTTCGATTTCGATTTCGACTTCGATATTCGATATCGATATCGACTTCGACTTCGATTTCTTTATCGACTTCGACTTCGATTTCGATTTCGATTTCGACTTCGACTTCGACTTTCGATTTCGACTTCGACTTCGACTTCGACTTCGACTTCGACTTCGACTTCGACTTCGACTTCGACTTCGATTTCGACTTCGACTTCGATTTCGATATCGACTTCGACTTCGATTTCGATTTCGACTTCGACTTCGACTTCGACTTCGATTTCGACTTCGATTTCGATTTCGATTTCGACTTCGACTTCGATTTCGATTTCGACTTCGACTTCGACTTCGATTTCGACTTCGACTTCGATTTCGATTTCGACTTCGACTTCGACTTCGACTTCGACTTCGACTTCGACTTCGACTTCGACTTCGATTTCGATTTCGATTTCGATTTCGATTTCGACTTCGACTTCGATTTCGATTTCGACTTCGACTTCGACTTCGATTTCGATTTCGACTTCGACTTCGACTTCGACTTCGACTTCGACTTCGACTTCGACTTCGACTTCGACTTCGATTTCGATATCGCCTTCGATTTCGATTTCGATTTCGATTTCGATATCGATATCGATATCGACTTCGACTTCGATTTCGATTTCGATTTCGACTTCGATTTCGATTTCGATTTCGACTTCGACTTCGACTTCGACTTCGATTTCGACTTCGACTTCGACTTCGACTTCGACTTCGACTTCGACTTCGACTTCGACTTCGACTTCGACTTCGATTTCGATTTCGATATCGACTGCGACTTCGACTTCGACTTCGACTTCGACTTGGACTTCGACTTCGACTCCGATTTCGACTTCAATTTCGATATCGACTTCGATTTCGATTTCGACTTCGACTTCGACTTCGACTTCGACTTCGACTTCGACTTCGACTTCGACTTCGACTTCGACTTCGACTTCGATTTCGACTTCGACTTCGATTTCGATTTCGATTTCGACTTCGACTTCGACTTCGACTTCGACTTCGACTTCGATTTCGATTTCGACTTCGATTTCGATTTCGATTTCGACTTCGACTTCGATTTCGACTTCGACTTCGACTTCGACTTCGACTTCGACTTCGACTTCGACTTCGACTTCGACTTCGACTTCGACTTCGACTTCGACTTCGATTTCGATATCGACTTCGACTTCGATTTCGATTTCGACTTCGATTTCGACTTCGACTTCGACTTCGACTTCGATTTCGATTTCGATTTCGACTTCGACTTCGACTTCGACTTCGACTTCGACTTCGACTTCGACTTCGACTTCGACTTCGACTTCGACTTCGATTTCGATATCGACTTCGACTTCGACTTCGACTTCGACTTCGATTTCGATATCGCCTTCGATTTCGATTTCGATTTCGATTTCGATATCGATATCGACTTCGACTTCGATTTCTTTATCGACTTCGACTTCGATTTCTTTCGACTTCGATTTCGATTTCGATTTCGATTTCGACTTCGACTTCGACTTCGACTTCGACTTCGACTTCGACTTCGATTTCGACTTCGACTTCGACTTCGACTTCGACTTCGACTTCGACTTCGACTTCGACTTCGACTTCGACTTCGACTTCGACTTCGATTTCGATATCGCCTTCGATTTCGATTTCGATTTCGATTTCGATATCGATATCGACTTCGACTTCGATTTCTTTATCGACTTCGATTTCGATTTCGATTTCGATTTCGACTTCGACTTCGACTTCGACTTCGACTTCGACTTCGACTTCGACTTCGACTTCGACTTCGACTTCGACTTCGACTTCGACTTCGACTTCGATTTCGATATCGACTTCGACTTCGATTTCGTTATCGACTTCGATTTCGATTTCGATTTCGATTTCGACTTCGACTTCGACTTCGATTTCGACTTCGACTTCGACTTCGACTTCGACTTCGACTTCGACTTCGACTTCGACTTCGACTTCGACTTCGACTTCGACTTCGACTTCGATTTCGATTTCGACTTCGACTTCGACTTCGACTTCGACTTCGATTTCGACTTCGACTTCGACTTCGATTTCGATTTCGATTTCGATTTCGACTTCGACTTCGACTTCGACTTCGACTTCGACTTCGACTTCGACTTCGATTTCGACTTCGACTTCGACTTCGACTTCGACTTCGACTTCGACTTCGATTTCGATTTCGACTTCGACTTCGACTTCGACTTCGACTTCGACTTCGACTTCGACTTCGATTTCGACTTCGACTTCGATTTCGATTTCGACTTCGACTTCGACTTCGACTTCGATTTCGATTTCGATTTCGACTTCGACTTCGACTTCGACTTCGACTTCGACTTCGACTTCGACTTCGATTTCGATTTCGACTTCGATTTCGATTTCGATTTCGTTTTCGATATCGATATCGATATCGACTTCGACTTCGACTTCGATTTCGATTTCGATTTCGATTTCGATTTCGATTTCGATTTCGACTTCGACTTCGATTTCGATATCGATTTCGACTTCGACTTCGACTTCGACTTCGACTTCGACTTCGACTTCGACTTCGATTTCGACTTCGACTTCGATTTCGATATCGATTTCGACTTCGACTTCGACTTCGACTTCGACTTCGACTTCGACTTCGACTTCGACTTCGATTTCGATTTCGATTTCGATTTCGACTTCGATTTCGATTTCGACTTCGACTTCGACTTCGACTTCGACTTCGACTTCGACTTCGACTTCGACTTCGACTTCGACTTCGACTTCGACTTCGACTTCGATTTCGACTTCGACTTCGATTTCGATTTCGACTTCGACTTCGACTTCGACTTCGACTTCGATTTCGATTTCGATTTCGACTTCGACTTCGATTTCGATTTCGATTTCGACTTCGATTTCGATTTCGACTTCGACTTCGACTTCGACTTCGACTTCGATTTCGACTTCGACTTCGACTTCGACTTCGACTTCGACTTCGACTTCGACTTCGATTTCGATATCGACTTCGACTTCGATTTCGATTTCGATTTCGATTTCGACTTCGACTTCGATTTCGATTTCGATTTCGATTTCGATTTCGACTTCGACTTCGATTTCGACTTCGATTTCGACTTCGACTTCGACTTCGACTTCGACTTCGACTTCGACTTCGACTTCGACTTCGACTTCGACTTCGACTTCGACTTCGACTTCGACTTCGACTTCGACTTCGACTTCGACTTCGATTTCGATTTCGACTTCGATTTCGACTTCGATTTCGATTTCGACTTCGACTTCGATTTCGATTTCGATTTCGACTTCGACTTCGACTTCGACTTCGACTTCGACTTCGACTTCGACTTCGATTTCGATATCGCCTTCGATTTCGATTTCGATTTCGTTTTCGATATCGATATCGATATCGACTTCGACTTCGACTTCGATTTCGATTTCGATTTCGACTTCGATTTCGATTTCGACTTCGACTTCGACTTCGATTTCGATTTCGACTTCGACTTCGACTTCGACTTCGACTTCGACTTCGACTTCGACTTCGACTTCGACTTCGATTTCGATATCGACTTCGACTTCGATTTCTATATCGACTTCGATTTCGATTTCGATTTCGATTTCGACTTCGATTTCGACTTCGATTTCGACTTCGACTTCGACTTCGACTTCGACTTCGACTTCGACTTCGACTTCGACTTCGACTTCGACTTCGATTTCGACTTCGACTTCGACTTCGATTTCGATTTCGACTTCGACTTCGATTTCGATTTCGACTTCGATTTCGACTTCGACTTCGATTTCGATTTCGATTTCGATTTCGATTTCGACTTCGACTTCGACTTCGACTTCGACTTCGACTTCGACTTCGACTTCGATTTCGACTTCGACTTCGACTTCGACTTCGATTTCGATTTCGACTTCGACTTCGACTTCGACTTCGACTTCGACTTCGACTTCGATTTCGACTTCAATTTCGATATCGACTTCGATTTCGATTTCGATTTCGACTTCGACTTCGACTTCGATTTCGACTTCGACTTCGATTTCGTTATCGACTTCGATTTCGATTTCGATTTCGACTTCGACTTCGACTTCGATTTCGATTTCGATATCGACTTCGACTTCGACTTCGACTTCGACTTCGACTTGGACTTCGACTTCGACTTCGATTTCGACTTCAATTTCGATATCGACTTCGATTTCGATTTCGATTTCGACTTCGACTTCGACTTCGACTTCGACTTCGACTTCGACTTCGACTTCGATTTCGATTTCGACTTCGATTTCGATTTCGACTTCGACTTCGATTTCGATTTCGACTTCGACTTCGACTTCGACTTCGATTTCGATTTCGATTTCGATTTCGATTTCGATTTCGACTTCGACTTCGATTTCGATTTCGACTTCGACTTCGACTTCGATTTCGATTTCGACTTCGACTTCGACTTCGATTTCGACTTCGACTTCGACTTCGACTTCGACTTCGACTTCGATTTCGATTTCGACTTCGACTTCGATTTCGATTTCGACTTCGATTTCGACTTCGACTTCGATTTCGATTTCGATTTCGATTTCGATTTCGACTTCGACTTCGACTTCGACTTCGACTTCGACTTCGATTTCGATTTCGACTTCGACTTCGACTTCGACTTCGACTTCGACTTCGACTTCGACTTCGACTTCGACTTCGACTTCGACTTCGACTTCGACTTCGATTTCGATTTCGACTTCGACTTCGACTTCGATTTCGATTTCGACTTCGACTTCGATTTCGATTTCGATTTCGACTTCGACTTCGACTTCGACTTCGACTTCGACTTCGACTTCGATTTCGATATCGACTTCGATTTCGATTTCGATTTCGATTTCGATTTCGATTTCGATTTCGACTTCGACTTCGACTTCGATTTCGTTTTCGATATCGATATCGATATCGACTTCGACTTCGACTTCGATTTCGATATCGACTTCGACTTCGATTTCGATTTCGACTTCGACTTCGACTTCGATTTCGACTTCGACTTCGACTTCGACTTCGACTTCGACTTCGACTTCGACTTCGACTTCGACTTCGATTTCGATTTCGACTTCGATATCGATTTCGATTTCGACTTCGACTTCGACTTCGACTTCGACTTCGACTTCGACTTCGACTTCGACTTCGACTTCGACTTCGACTTCGACTTCGATTTCGATTTCGATTTCGACTTCGACTTCGACTTCGATTTCGATTTCGATATCGACTTCGATTTCGACTTCGACTTCGACTTCGATTTCGATTTCGATTTCGACTTCGACTTCGACTTCGACTTCGACTTCGACTTCGACTTCGACTTCGACTTCGACTTCGACTTCGACTTCGACTTCGACTTCGACTTCGACTTCGACTTCGACTTCGACTTCGATTTCGATATCGACTTCGACTTCGATTTCGACTTCGATTTCGATTTCGACTTCGACTTCGATTTCGATTTCGATATCGACTATCGACTTCGACTTCGACTTCGACTTCGATTTCGATATCGACTTCGATTTCGATTTCGACTTCGACTTCGACTTCGACTTCGACTTCGACTTCGATTTCGATATCGACTTCGACTTCGACTTCGATTTCGACTTCGACTTCGACTTCGATTTCGATTTCGATTTCGATATCGATTTCGACTTCGACTTCGACTTCGACTTCGACTTCGATTTCGATATCGACTTCGATTTCGATTTCGATTTCGATTTCGATATCGATATCGACTTCGACTTCGATTTCTTTATCGACTTCGATTTCGATTTCGACTTCGACTTCGATTTCGATTTCGATTTCGATATCGATATCGATTTCGACTTCGACTTCGACTTCGACTTCGATTTCGATTTCGACTTCGACTTCGACTTCGACTTCGACTTCGATTTCGACTTCGACTTCGACTTCGATTTCGATTTCGATTTCGATTTCGATTTCGATTTCGACTTCGATTTCGACTTCGACTTCGACTTCGACTTCGACTTCGACTTCGATTTCGATATCGCCTTCGATTTCGATTTCGATTTCGATTTCGATATCGATATCGATATCGACTTCGATTTCTTTATCGACTTCGATTTCGATTTCGATTTCGATTTCGATTTCGATTTCGATTTCGACTTCGATTTCGACTTCGACTTCGACTTCGACTTCGACTTCGATTTCGACTTCGACTTCGACTTCGATTTCGATTTCGATTTCGATTTCGACTTCGACTTCGATTTCGATTCGATTCGATTTCGACTTCGATTCGATTTCGACTTCGACTTCGATTTCGACTTCGACTTCGACTTCGACTTCGACTTCGACTTCGACTTCGACTTCGACTTCGATTTCGACTTCGATTTCGATATCGACTTCGACTTCGATTTCGACTTCGACTTCGACTTCGACTTCGATTTCGACTTCGACTTCGACTTCGATTTCGATTTCGATTTCGATTTCGATATCGACTTCGACTTCGACTTCGATTCGATTGTATTCGACTTCGATTTCGATTTCGATTTCGATTTCGATTTCGATTTCGACTTCGATTTCGATTTCGATTTCGACTTCGACTTCGACTTCGATTCCATTCGATTCATTCGACTTCGACTTCGACTTCGATTTCGATTCAATTCGATTCGATTCGACTTCGATTTCGATTTCGATTTCGACTTCGATTTCGATTTCGACTTCGATTCATTCGACTTCGACTTCGATTTCGACTTCGACTTCGACTTCGACTTCGACTTCGACTTCGACTTCGACTTCGACTTCGACTTCGACTTCGACTTCGATTTCGATTTCGACTTCGACTTCGACTTCGATTTCGACTTCGACTTCGATTTCGATTTCGACTTCGACTTCGACTTCGATTTCGATTTCGATTTCGATTTCGACTTCGACTTCGACTTTGACTTCGACTTCGACTTCGACTTCGACTTCGATTTCGATATCGCCTTCGATTTCGATTTCGATTTCGTTTTCGATATCGATATCGATATCGACTTCGACTTCGACTTCGATTTCGATTTCGATATTCGATTTCGATTTCGATTTCGACTTCGACTTCGACTTCGACTTCGATTTCGACTTCGACTTCGACTTCGACTTCGACTTCGACTTCGACTTCGACTTCGACTTCGACTTCGACTTCGACTTCGACTTCGATTTCGATATCGACTTCGACTTCGATTTCGACTTCGACTTCGACTTCGACTTCGACTTCGACTTCGATTTCGATTTCGATTTCGACTTCGACTTCGATTTCGATTTCGACTTCGACTTCGACTTCGACTTCGACTTCGACTTCGACTTCGACTTCGACTTCGACTTCGACTTCGACTTCGACTTCGATTTCGATTTCGACTTCGACTTCGATTTCGATTTCGACTTCGACTTCGACTTCGACTTCGATTTCGATTTCGATTTCGATTTCGACTTCGATTTCGATTTCGATTTCGATTTCGACTTCGATTTCGATTTCGACTTCGACTTCGACTTCGACTTCGACTTCGACTTCGACTTCGATTTCGATTTCGACTTCGACTTCGACTTCGACTTCGACTTCGACTTCGACTTCGACTTCGATTTCGATATCGACTTCGACTTCGATTTCGACTTCGATTTCGACTTCGACTTCGATTTCGATTTCGATTTCGATTTCGATTTCGACTTCGACTTCGACTTCGACTTCGACTTCGACTTCGACTTCGACTTCGACTTCGACTTCGACTTCGACTTCGACTTCGACTTCGACTTCGACTTCGACTTCGACTTCGACTTCGACTTCGACTTCGATTTCGATTTCGACTTCGACTTCGACTTCGATTTCGATTTCGACTTCGACTTCGATTTCGATTTCGACTTCGATTTCGACTTCGACTTCGATTTCGATTTCGATTTCGACTTCGACTTCGATTTCGATTTCGATTTCGATTTCGATTTCGATATCGACTTCGACTTCGACTTCGATTTCGATTTCGATTTCGATTTCGATTTCGACTTCGACTTCGACTTCGATTTCGATTTCGATATCGACTTCGACTTCGACTTCGACTTCGACTTCGACTTCGATTTCGATATCGACTTCGACTTCGATTTCGATTTCGACTTCGATTTCGATTTCGATTTCGATTTCGACTTCGATTTCGACTTCGATTTCGACTTCGACTTCGACTTCGACTTCGACTTCGACTTCGACTTCGACTTCGACTTCGACTTCGACTTCGACTTCGACTTCGATTTCGATATCGACTTCGACTTCGATTTCGACTTCGATTTCGACTTCGACTTCGATTTCGATTTCGATTTCGATTTCGATTTCGACTTCGACTTCGATTTCGACTTCGATTTCGATTTCGACTTCGACTTCGATTTCGACTTCGACTTCGACTTCGACTTCGACTTCGACTTCGACTTCGACTTCGACTTCGACTTCGACTTCGACTTCGACTTCGACTTCGATTTCGATTTCGATTTCGACTTCGATTTCGATTTCGACTTCGACTTCGACTTCGACTTCGACTTCGACTTCGACTTCGACTTCGACTTCGACTTCGACTTCGACTTCGACTTCGACTTCGACTTCGATTTCGATATCGACTTCGACTTCGATTTCGATTTCGACTTCGACTTCGACTTCGACTTCGACTTCGATTTCGATTTCGATTTCGACTTCGATTTCGATTTCGATTTCGATTTCGACTTCGATTTCGATTTCGACTTCGACTTCGACTTCGACTTCGACTTCGACTTCGACTTCGACTTCGACTTCGACTTCGACTTCGACTTCGACTTCGACTTCGACTTCGATTTCGATATCGACTTCGACTTCGATTTCGATTTCGACTTCGATTTCGACTTCGACTTCGATTTCGATTTCGATTTCGATTTCGATTTCGACTTCGACTTCGACTTCGACTTCGACTTCGACTTCGACTTCGACTTCGACTTCGATTTCGACTTCGACTTCGATTTCGACTTCGACTTCGACTTCGACTTCGACTTCGACTTCGACTTCGACTTCGACTTCGACTTCGACTTCGACTTCGATTTCGATTTCGACTTCGACTTCGACTTCGACTTCGATTTCGATTTCGACTTCGACTTCGATTTCGATTTCGATTTCGATTTCGACTTCGACTTCGACTTCGACTTCGACTTCGACTTCGATTTCGATATCGCCTTCGATTTCGATTTCGATTTCGTTTTCGATATCGATATCGATATCGACTTCGACTTCGACTTCGATTTCGTTTTCGATATCGATATCGATATCGATATCGACTTCGACTTCGACTTCGACTTCGATTTCGATATCGACTTCGACTTCGACTTCGACTTCGACTTCGACTTCGACTTCGACTTCGACTTCGACTTCGACTTCGACTTCGACTTCGACTTCGACTTCGACTTCGACTTCGACTTCGACTTCGACTTCGACTTCGATTTCGATATCGACTTCGACTTCGACTTCGATTTCGACTTCGACTTCGACTTCGACTTCGACTTCGACTTCGACTTCGACTTCGATTTCGATTTCGACTTCGACTTCGACTTCGACTTCGACTTCGATTTCGATATCGACTTCGATTTCGACTTCGACTTCGACTTCGACTTCGACTTCGACTTCGACTTCGACTTCGACTTCGACTTCGACTTCGATTTCGATTTCGATTTCGACTTCGACTTCGACTTCGACTTCGACTTCGATTTCGACTTCGACTTCGACTTCGACTTCGACTTCGATTTCGATTTCGACTTCGACTTCGATTTCGACTTCGATTTCGATTTCGACTTCGACTTCGATTTCGATTTCGATTTCGACTTCGACTTCGACTTCGACTTCGACTTCGATTTCGATATCGACTTCGATTTCGACTTCGACTTCGACTTCGACTTCGACTTCGACTTCGATTTCGATTTCGATATCGATATCGATTTCGATATCGATATCGACTTCGACTTCGACTTCGATTTCGATTTCGATATCGATATCGATATCGACTTCGACTTCGACTTCGACTTCGACTTCGATTTCGACTTCGACTTCGACTTCGACTTCGATTTCGATTTCGATATCGATATCGACTTCGACTTCGATTTCGACTTCGATTTCGATTTCGACTTCGACTTCGATTTCGATTTCGATATCGATATCGATATCGATATCGACTTCGACTTCGACTTCGACTTCGATTTCGATATCGACTTCGACTTCGACTTCGATATCGCCTTCGATTTCGATTTCGACTTCGACTTCGACTTCGATTTCGATTTCGATTTCGACTTCGACTTCGATTTCGACTTCGACTTCGACTTCGACTTCGACTTCGACTTCGACTTCGACTTCGATTTCGATATCGACTTCGATTTCGATTTCGATTTCGATTTCGATATCGATATCGACTTCGACTTCGATTTCTTTATCGACTTCGATTTCGATTTCGATTTCGACTTCGATTTCGACTTCGACTTCGACTTCGATTTCGACTTCGACTTCGACTTCGACTTCGACTTCGACTTCGACTTCGATTTCGATTTCGACTTCGACTTCGACTTCGACTTCGACTTCGATTTCGATTTCGACTTCGATTTCGATTTCGACTTCGATTTCGATTTCGACTTCGACTTCGACTTCGACTTCGACTTCGACTTCGACTTCGACTTCGACTTCGACTTCGACTTCGACTTCGACTTCGACTTCGACTTCGACTTCGATTTCGATTTCGACTTCGACTTCGACTTCGATTTCGATTTCGACTTCGACTTCGATTTCGATTTCGATTTCGATTTCGATTTCGACTTCGACTTCGACTTCGACTTCGACTTCGACTTCGATTTCGATTTCGACTTCGATTTCGATTTCGATTTCGATTTCGATTTCGACTATCGATTTCGACTTCGACTTCGACTTCGACTTCGATTTCGACTTCGACTTCGATTTCGATTTCGACTTCGACTTCGATTTCGACTTCGATTTCGATTTCGATTTCGATTTCGATTTCGACTTCGACTTCGACTTCGACTTCGACTTCGACTTCGACTTCGACTTCGACTTCGACTTCGACTTCGACTTCGACTTCGACTTCGACTTCGACTTCGACTTCGACTTCGACTTCGACTTCGACTTCGACTTCGACTTCGACTTCGACTTCGACTTCGACTTCGACTTCGACTTCGACTTCGATTTCGATTTCGACTTCGACTTCGACTTCGACTTCGACTTCGATTTCGATTTCGATATCGATATCGACTTCGACTTCGACTTCGATTTCGACTTCGATTTCGTTATCGACTTCGATTTCGATTTCGACTTCGACTTCGACTTCGACTTCGACTTCGACTTCGACTTCGACTTCGACTTCGATTTCGATATCGCCTTCGATTTCGATTTCGATTTCGATATCGATATCGACTTCGACTTCGACTTCGACTTCGACTTCGACTTCGACTTCGACTTCGACTTCGACTTCGACTTCGACTTCGACTTCGACTTCGATTTCGATATCGACTTCGATTTCGACTTCGACTTCGACTTCGACTTCGACTTCGACTTCGACTTCGATTTCGACTTCGACTTCGACTTCGATTTCGACTTCGACTTCGACTTCGACTTCGACTTCGACTTCGACTTCGACTTCGACTTCGACTTCGACTTCGACTTCGACTTCGATTTCGACTTCGACTTCGACTTCGATTTCGACTTCGACTTCGACTTCGACTTCGACTTCGACTTCGACTTCGATTTCGACTTCGACTTCGACTTCGATTTCGACTTCGACTTCGACTTCGACTTCGACTTCGACTTCGACTTCGACTTCGACTTCGATTTCGATATCGCCTTCGATTTCGATTTCGATTTTCGATATCGATATCGACTTCGACTTCGACTTCGACTTCGACTTCGACTTCGACTTCGACTTCGACTTCGACTTCGACTTCGACTTCGACTTCGACTTCGACTTCGACTTCGACTTCGACTTCGACTTCGACTTCGATTTCGACTTCGACTTCGACTTCGACTTCGACTTCGACTTCGACTTCGACTTCGACTTCGACTTCGACTTCGACTTCGACTTCGACTTCGACTTCGACTTCGACTTCGACTTCGACTTCGACTTCGACTTCGACTTCGATTTCGATTTCGACTTCGACTTCGACTTCGATTTCGATTTCGACTTCGACTTCGATTTCGATTTCGATTTCGATTTCGACTTCGACTTCGACTTCGACTTCGACTTCGATTTCGATTTCGACTTCGACTTCGACTTCGACTTCGACTTCGATTTCGATTTCGATATCGATATCGATATCGATATCGACTTCGACTTCGATTTCGATTTCGATTTCGATATCGATTTCGACTTCGACTTCGATTTCGACTTCGACTTCGATTTCGATATCGACTTCGACTTCGACTTCGACTTCGACTTCGATATCGACTTCGATTTCGATTTCGACTTCGACTTCGACTTCGATTTCGATTTCGATTTCGATTTCGACTTCGACTTCGACTTCGACTTCGACTTCGACTTCGACTTCGACTTCGACTTCGATTTCGATATCGCCTTCGATTTCGATTTCGATTTCGTTTTCGATATCGATATCGATATCGACTTCGATATCTTTATCGACTTCGATTTCGATTTCGATTTCGATTTCGACTTCGACTTCGACTTCGACTTCGACTTCGACTTCGACTTCGACTTCGACTTCGACTTCGACTTCGACTTCGACTTCGACTTCGACTTCGACTTCGACTTCGACTTCGACTTCGACTTCGACTTCGACTTCGACTTCGACTTCGACTTCGACTTCGACTTCGACTTCGACATCGACTTCGACTTCGACTTCGACTTCGATTTCGACTTCGACTTCGACTTCGACTTCGACTTCGATTTCGACTTCGACTTCGACTTCGACTTCGACTTCGACTTCGATTTCGTTTTCGATATCGATATCGATATCGACTTCGACTTCGACTTCGACTTCGACTTCGATTTCGACTTCGACTTCGACTTCGACTTCGACTTCGACTTCGACTTCGACTTCGACTTCGACTTCGATTTCGACTTCGACTTCGACTTCGACTTCGACTTCGACTTCGACTTCGACTTCGACTTCGACTTCGACTTCGACTTCGACTTCGACTTCGACTTCGACTTCGACTTCGACTTCGACTTCGATTTCGATATCGACTTCGATTTCGATTTCGATTTCGATATCGATATCGACTTCGACTTCGACTTCGACTTCGACTTCGACTTCGACTTCGATTTCGATATCGCCTTCGATTTCGATTTCGATTTCGATATCGATATCGACTTCGACTTCGACTTCGACTTCGACTTCGACTTCGACTTCGACTTCGACTTCGACTTCGACTTCGACTTCGACTTCGACTTCGACTTCGATTTCGATATCGCCTTCGATTTCGATTTCGATTTCGTTTTCGATATCGATATCGATATCGACTTCGATTTCTTTATCGACTTCGATTTCGATTTCGATTTCGATTTCGACTTCGACTTCGACTTCGATTTCGACTTCGATTTCGACTTCGACTTCGACTTCGACTTCGACTTCGACTTCGATATCGATATCGACTTCGACTTCGATTTCGTTATCGACTTCGATTTCGATTTCGATTTCGATTTCGATTTCGACTTCGATTTCGACTTCGACTTCGACTTCGACTTCGACTTCGACTTCGACTTCGACTTCGACTTCGACTTCGACTTCGACTTCGACTTCGACTTCGACTTCGACTTCGACTTCGATTTCGATTTCGACTTCGACTTCGACTTCGATTTCGATTTCGACTTCGACTTCGATTTCGACTTCGATTTCGATTTCGATTTCGACTTCGACTTCGACTTCGACTTCGACTTCGACTTCGATTTCGACTTCGACTTCGATTTCGATTTCGATTTCGATTCGATATCGATATCGACTTCGACTCGCTTCGATTTCGATTTCGATTTCGATTTCGACTTCGATTTCGATTTCGATTTCGATTTCGATTTCGATTTCGATTTCGATTTCGACTTCGACTTCGACTTCGACTACGACTTCGACTTCGACTTCGACTTCGACTTCGACTTCGACTTCGACTTCGACTTCGACTTCGACTTCGACTTCGACTTCGACTTCGACTTCGACTTCGACTTCGACTTCGACTTCGACTTCGACTTCGACTTCGACTTCGACTTCGACTTCGACTTCGATTTCGATTTCGACTTCGACTTCGACTTCGACTTCGACTTCGATTTCGTTTTCGATATCGATATCGACTTCGACTTCGACTTCGATTTCGACTTCGATTTCGTTATCGACTTCGATTTCGATTTCGACTTCGACTTCGACTTCGACTTCGACTTCGACTTCGACTTCGACTTCGACTTCGATTTCGATATCGCCTTCGATTTCGATTTCGTTTTCGATATCGATATCGACTTCGACTTCGACTTCGACTTCGACTTCGACTTCGACTTCGACTTCGACTTCGACTTCGACTTCGACTTCGACTTCGACTTCGATTTCGATATCGCCTTCGATTTCGACTTCGACTTCGACTTCGACTTCGACTTCGACTTCGACTTCGATTTCGACTTCGACTTCGACTTCGATTTCGACTTCGACTTCGACTTCGACTTCGACTTCGACTTCGACTTCGACTTCGACTTCGACTTCGACTTCGACTTCGACTTCGATTTCGACTTCGACTTCGACTTCGATTTCGACTTCGACTTCGACTTCGACTTCGACTTCGACTTCGACTTCGATTTCGACTTCGACTTCGACTTCGATTTCGACTTCGACTTCGACTTCGACTTCGACTTCGACTTCGACTTCGACTTCGACTTCGATTTCGATATCGCCTTCGATTTCGATTTCGTTTTCGATATCGATATCGACTTCGACTTCGACTTCGACTTCGACTTCGACTTCGACTTCGACTTCGACTTCGACTTCGACTTCGACTTCGACTTCGACTTCGACTTCGACTTCGACTTCGACTTCGACTTCGACTTCGACTTCGACTTCGACTTCGACTTCGACTTCGACTTCGACTTCGACTTCGACTTCGACTTCGACTTCGACTTCGACTTCGACTTCGACTTCGACTTCGACTTCGACTTCGACTTCGACTTCGACTTCGACTTCGACTTCGATTTCGATTTCGACTTCGACTTCGACTTCGATTTCGATTTCGACTTCGACTTCGATTTCGATTTCGATTTCGATTTCGACTTCGACTTCGACTTTGACTTCGACTTCGATTTCGATTTCGACTTCGACTTCGACTTCGACTTCGACTTCGATTTCGTTTTCGATATCGATATCGATATCGATATCGACTTCGACTTCGATTTCGTTTTCGATATCGATATCGATATCGACTTCGACTTCGATTTCGACTTCGACTTCGATTTCGATATCGACTTCGACTTCGACTTCGACTTCGACTTCGATATCGCCTTCGATTTCGATTTCGACTTCGACTTCGACTTCGATTTCGATTTCGATTTCGATTTCGATTTCGACTTCGACTTCGACTTTGACTTCGACTTCGACTTCGACTTCGACTTCGATTTCGATATCGCCTTCGATTTCGATTTCGATTTCGTTTTCGATATCGATATCGATATCGACTTCGATATCTTTATCGACTTCGATTTCGATTTCGATTTCGATTTCGACTTCGACTTCGACTTCGACTTCGACTTCGACTTCGACTTCGACTTCGACTTCGACTTCGACTTCGACTTCGACTTCGACTTCGACTTCGACTTCGACTTCGACTTCGACTTCGACTTCGACTTCGACTTCGACTTCGACTTCGACTTCGACTTCGACTTCGACTTCGACATCGACTTCGACTTCGACTTCGACTTCAACTTTGACTTCGACGTCGACGTCGACTTCGACTTCGATTTCGACTTCGACTTCGACTTCGACTTCGCCTTCGACTTCGATTTCGTTTTCGATATCGATATCGATATCGACTTCGACTTCGACTTCGACTTCGACTTCGAATTCGACTTCGACTTCGACTTCGACTTCGACTTCGACTTCGACTTCGACTTCGACTTCGACTTCGACTTCGACTTCGACTTCGACTTCGACTTCGACTTCGACTTCGACTTCGACTTCGACTTCGACTTCGACTTCGACTTCGACTTCGACTTCGACTTCGACTTCGCCTTCGACTTCGACTTCGATTTCGATATCGCCTTCGATTTCGATTTCGTTTTCGATATCGATATCGACTTCGACTTCGACTTCGACTTCGCCTTCGACTTCGACTTCGATTTCGATATCGCCTTCGATTTCGATTTCGTTTTCGATATCGATATCGACTTCGACTTCGACTTCGACTTCGCCTTCGACTTCGACTTCGACTTCGACTTCGACTTCGACTTCGACTTCGACTTCGACTTCGACTTCGATTTCGATATCGCCTTCGATTTCGATTTCGTTTTCGATATCGATATCGACTTCGACTTCGACTTCGACTTCGACTTCGACTTCGATTTCGTTTTCGATATCGATATCGACTTCGACTTCGATTTCGATATCGACTTCGATTTCGATATCGATATCGACTTCGACTTCGACTTCGACTTCGACTTCGATTTCGTTATCGACTTCGATTTCGATTTCGATTTCGACTTCGACTTCGACTTCGACTTCGACTTCGACTTCGACTTCGACTTCGACTTCGACTTCGATTTCGACTTCGACTTCGACTTCGACTTCGACTTCGACTTCGACTTCGACTTCGACTTCAACTTTGACTTCGACGTCGACGTCGACTTCGACTTCGATTTCGACTTCGACTTCGACTTCGACTTCGCCTTCGACTTCGATTTCGTTTTCGATATCGATATCGATATCGACTTCGACTTCGACTTCGACTTCGACTTCGATTTCGACTTCGACTTCGACTTCGACTTCGACTTCGACTTCGACTTCGACTTCGACTTCGACTTCGACTTCGACTTCGACTTCGACTTCGACTTCGACTTCGACTTCGATTTCGATATCGCCTTCGATTTCGATTTCGTTTTCGATATCGATATCGACTTCGACTTCGACTTCGACTTCGACTTCGCCTTCGACTTCGACTTCGATTTCGATATCGCCTTCGATTTCGATTTCGTTTTCGATATCGATATCGACTTCGACTTCGACTTCGACTTCGACTTCGACTTCGACTTCGACTTCGACTTCGACTTCGACTTCGACTTCGACTTCGACTTCGACTTCGACTTCGACTTCGACTTCGACTTCGACTTCGACTTCGACTTCGACTTCGACTTCGACTTCGACTTCGACTTCGACTTCGACTTCGACTTCGACTTCGACTTCGACTTCGACTTCGACTTCGACTTCGACTTCGACTTCGACTTCGACTTCGACTTCGACTTCGACTTCGACTTCGACTTCGACTTCGACTTCGACTTCGACTTCGACTTCGACTTCGACTTCGACTTCGACTTCGACTTCGATTTCGATTTCGTTTTCGATATCGATATCGATATCGATATCGATATCGATATCGATATCGACTTCGACTTCGACTTCGACTTCGATTTCGATTTCGTTTTCGATATCGATATCGACTTCGACTTCGACTTCGACTTCGACTTCGACTTCGACTTCGATTTCGATATCGCCTTCGATTTCGATTTCGACTTCGACTTCGACTTCGACTTCGACTTCGATTTCGATTTCGACTTCGACTTCGACTTCGACTTCGACTTCGACTTCGACTTCGACTTCGACTTCGACTTCGACTTCGACTTCGACTTCGACTTCGACTTCGACTTCGACTTCGACTTCGACTTCGACTTCGACTTCGACTTCGACTTCGACTTCGACTTCGACTTCGACTTCGACCTCGACTTCGACTTCGACTTCGACTTCGACTTCGACTTCGACTTCGACTTCGACTTCGACTTCGACTTCGACTTCGACTTCGACTTCGACTTCGACTTCGACTTCGACTTCGACTTCGACTTCGACTTCGACTTCGACTTCGACTTCGACTTCGACTTCGACTTCGACTTCGACTTCGACTTCGACGTCGACTTCGACTTCGACTTCGACTTCGACTTCGACTTCGACTTCGACTTCGATTTCGATTTCGACTTCGACTTCGACTTCGACTTCGACTTCGACTTCGACTTCGACTTCGACTTCGACTTCGACTTCGACTTCGACTTCGACTTCGACTTCGACTTCGACTTCGACTTCGACTTCGACTTCGACTTCGACTTCGACTTCGACTTCGACTTCGACTTCGACTTCGACTTCGACTTCGACTTCGACTTCGACTTCGACTTCGACTTCGACTTCGACTTCGACTTCGACTTCGACATCGACTTCGACTTGGACTTCTACTTCGACTTCGACTTCGACTTCGATTTCGACTTCGACTTCGACTTCGACTTCGACTTCGACTTCGACTTGGACTTCGACTTCGACTTCGACTTTGACTTCGACTTCGACTTCGACTTCGACTTCGACTTCGACTTCGACTTCGACTTCGACTTCGACTTCGACTTCGACTTCGACTTCGACTTCGACTTCGACTTCGACTTCGACTTCGACTTCGACTTCGACTTCGACTTCGACTTCGACTTCGACTTCGACTTCGACTTCGACTTCGACTTCGACTTCGACTTCGACTTCGACTTCGACTTCGACTTCGACTTCGACTTCGACTTCGACTTCGACTTTGACTTCGACTTCGACTTCGACTTCGACTTCGACTTCGACTTTGACTTCGACTTCGACTTCGACTTCGACTTGGACTTCGACTTCTACTTCGACTTCGACTTCGATTTTGACTTCGACTTCGACTTCGACTTCGACTTCGACATCGACTTCGACTTGGACTTCTACTTCGACTTCGACTTCGACTTCGACTTCGACTTCGACTTCGACTTCGACTTCGACTTCGACTTCGACTTCGACTTCGATTTCGACTTCGACTTCGACTTCGACTTCGACTTCGACTTCGACTTCGACTTCGACTTCGACTTCGACTTCGACTTCGACTTCGACTTCGACTTCGACTTCGACTTCGACGTCGACGTCGACTTCGACTTCGACTTCGACTTCGACTTCGACTTCGACTTCGACTTCGACTTTGACTTCGACTTCGACTTCGACTTCGACTTCGACTTCGACTTCGATATCGATATCGATATCGACTTCGACTTCGACTTCGACTTCGACTTCGACTTCGACTTCGACTTCGACTTCGACTTCGACTTCGACTTCGACTTCGACTTTGACTTCGACTTCGACTTCGACTTCGACTTCGACTTCGACTTCGACTTCGACTTCGACTTCGACTTCGACTTCGACTTCGACTTGGACTTGGACTTCTACTTCTACTTCCACTTCGACTTCGATTTTGACTTCCACTTCGACTTCGACTTCGACTTCGACATCGACTTGGACTTGGACTTCTACTTCTACTTCGACTTCGACTTCGACTTCGACTTCGACTTCGACTTCGACTTCGACTTCGACTTCGATTTTGACTTCCACTTCGACTTCGACTTCGACATCGACTTGGACTTGGACTTGGACTTCGACTTCGACTTCGACTTCGACTTCGACTTCGACTTCGACTTTGACTTCGACTTCGACTTCGACTTCGACTTCGACTTCGACTTCGACTTCGACTTCCACTTCGACTTCGACTTCGACTTCGACTTCGACTTCGACTTCGACTTCGACTTCGACATCGACTTGGACTTGGACTTCTACTTCTACTTCCACTTCGACTTCGATTTTGACTTCCACTTCGACTTCGACTTCGACTTCGACATCGACTTGGACTTGGACTTCTACTTCTACTTCGACTTCGACTTCGACTTCGACTTCGACTTCGACTTCGACTTCGACTTCGACTTCGATTTCGATTTCGACTTCGACTTCGACTTCGACTTCGACTTCGACTTCGACTTCGACTTCGACTTCGACTTCGACTTCGACTTCGACTTCGACTTCGACTTCGACTTCGACGTCGACGTCGACTTCGACTTCGACTTCGACTTCGACTTCGACTTCGACTTCGACTTTGACTTCGACTTCGACTTCGACTTCGACTTCGACTTCGACTTCGACTTCGATATCGATATCGATATCGACTTCGACTTCGACTTCGACTTCGACTTCGACTTCGACTTCGACTTCGACTTCGACTTCGATATCGATATCGATATCGACTTCGACTTCGACTTCGACTTCAACTTCGACTTCGACTTCGACTTCGACTTCGACTTCGACTTCGACTTCTACTGCCACTTCGACTTCGACTTTGACTTCGACTTCGACTTCGACGTCGACTTCGATATCGATATCGATATCGACTTCGACTTCGACTTCGACTTCGACTTCGACTTCGACTTCGATATCGATATCGATATCGACTTCGACTTCGACTTCGACTTCGACTTCAACTTCGACTTCGACTTCGACTTGGACTTCGACTTCGACTTCGACTTCCACTTCGACTTCGATTTTGACTTCGACTTCGACTTCGACTTCGACTTCGACTTCGACTTCGACTTCGACTTCGACTTCGACTTCGACTTCGACTTCGACTTCGACTTTGACTTCGACTTCGACTTCGACTTCGACTTCGACTTCGACTTCGACTTCGATATCGATATCGATATCGACTTCGACTTCGACTTCGACTTCGACTTCGACTTCGACTTCGACTTCGATTTCGACTTCGACTTCGATATCGATATCGACTTCGACTTCGACTTCGACTTCGACTTCGACTTCGACTTCGACTTCGACTTCGACTTCGACTTCGACTTCGACTTCGACTTCGACTTCGACTTCGACTTCGACTTCGACTTCGACTTCGACTTCGACTTCGACTTCGACTTCGACTTCGACTTCGACTTCGACTTCGACTTCGACTTCGACTTCGACTTCGACTTCGACTTCGACTTCGACTTCGACTTCGACTTCGACTTCGACTTCGACTTCGACGTCGACTTCGACTTGGACTTCGACTTTGACTTCGACTTCGACTTCGACTTCGACTTCAACTTCGACTTCGACTTCGACTTCGATATCGATATCGATATCGATATCGACTTCGACTTCGACTTCGACTTCGACTTCGACTTCGACTTCGACTTCGACTTCGACTTCGACTTCGACTTCGACTTCGACTTCGACTTCGACTTCGACTTCGACTTCGACTTCGACTTCGACTTCGACTTCGACTTTGACTTTGACTTCGACTTCGACTTCGACTTCGACTTCAACTTCGACTTCCACTTCGACTTCGACTTCGACTTCAACTTCAACTTCAACTTCAACTTCGACTTCGACTTCGACGTCGACTTCGACTTCGACTTCGACTTCGACTTCGACTTCGACTTCGACTTTGACTTCGACTTCGACTTCGATTTCTTTATCGACTTCGACTTCGACTTCGACTTCGACTTCGACTTCGACTTCGACTTCGACTTCGACTTCGACTTCGACTTCGACTTCGACTTCGATTTCGATTTCGATTTCGACTGCGACTTCGACTTCGACTTCGACTTCGATTTCTTTATCGACTTCGATTTCGATTTCGATTTCGATTTCGATTTCGATTTCGACTTCGACTTCGACTTCGACTTCGACTTCGACTGCGACTTCGACTTCGACTTCGACTTCGACTTCGACTTCGACATCGACTTTGACTTCGACTGCGACTTCGACTTCGACTTCGACTTCGACTTCGACTTCGACTTCGACTTCGACTTCGACTTCGACATCGACTTCGACTTCAACTTTGATCTTGACTTTGACTTTGACTTCGACTTCGACTTCGATTTCGACTTCGACTTCGAATTCGACTTCGACTTTGACTTCGACTTCGACTACGACTTCGACTTCGACATCGACTTAAACTTTGACTTTGACTTCGACTTCGACTTCGACTTCGACGTCGACTTCGACTTCGACTTTGACTTCGACTTCGACTTCGACTTCGACTTCGACTTCGATTTCGACTTCGACTTCGACTTCGATTTCGACTTCGACTTCGACTTCGACTTCGACTTCGACTTCGATTTCGACTTCGACTTCGATTTCGACTTCGACTTCGACTTCGACTTCGACTTCGACTTCGACTTCGACTTCGACTTCGACTTCGACTTCGACTTCGACTTCGATTTCGATATCGCCTTCGATTTCGATTTCGTTTTCGATATCGATATCGACTTCGACTTCGACTTCGACTTCGACTTCGACTTCGACTTCGACTTCGACTTCGACTTCGACTTCGACTTCGACTTCGACTTCGACTTCGACTTCGACTTCGACTTCGATTTCGATATCGCCTTCGATTTCGATTTCGTTTTCGATATCGATATCGATATCGATATCGATATCGACTTCGACTTCGACTTCGACTTCGACTTCGACTTCGACTTCGACTTCGCTTTCGTTTTCGTTTTCGATATCGATATCGATATAGACTTCGACTTCGACTTCGACTTCGACTTCGACTTCGACTTCGACTTCGACTTCGACTTCGACTTCGACTTCGACTTCGACTTCGACTTTGACTTCGACTTCGACTTCGACTTCGACTTCGACTTCGATTTCGACTTCGACTTCGACTTCGACTTCGACTTCGACTTCGACTTCGATTTCGATATCGCCTTCGATTTCGATTTCGTTTTCGATATCGATATCGATATCGATTTCGTTTTCGATATCGATATCGATATCGATATCGACTTCGACTTCGACTTCGACTTCGACTTTGACTTTGACTTCGACTTCGACTTCGACTTCGACTTTGACTTTGACTTCGACTTCGACTTCGACTTCGACTTCGACTTCGACTTCGATTTCGACTTCGACTTCGACTTCGACTTCGACTTCGACTTCGACTTCGACTTCGATTTCGATATCGCCTTCGATTTCGTTTTCGATATCGATATCGATATCGATATCGATATCGACTTCGACTTCGACTTCGACTTCGACTTCGACTTCGACTTCGCTTTCGTTTTCGTTTTCGATATCGATATCGATATAGACTTCGACTTCGACTTCGACTTCGACTTCGACTTCGACTTCGACTTCGACTTCGACTTCGACTTCGACTTCGACTTCGACTTCGACTTCGACTTCGACTTCGACTTCGACTGCGACTTCGACTTCGACTTCGACTTCGACTTCGACTTCGACTTCGACTTCGACTTCGACTTTGATTTCGACTTCGACTTCGACTTCGACTTCGACTTCGACTTCGACTTCGACTGCGACTTCGACTTCGACTTCGACTTCGACTTCGACTTCGACTTCGACTTCGACTTTGATTTCGACTTCGACTTCGACTTCGACTTCGACTTCGACTTCGACTTCGACTTCGACTTCGACTTCGACTTCGACTTCGATTTCGATTTCGACTTCGACTTCGACTCCGATATCGCGTTCGATTTCGATTTCGACTTCGATTTCGATATCGACTTCGACTTCGATTTCGACTTCGACTTCGACTTCGATTTCGCTTTCGATATCGATATCGATATCGATATCGACTTCGACTTCGACTTCGATTTCGATATCGACTTCGAATTCGATATCGATATCGACTTCGACTTCGACTTCGATTTCGACTTCGACTTCGACTTCGATTTCGATTTCGACTTCGACTTCGACTTCGATTTCGATTTCGACTTCGACTTCGACTTCGACTTCGACTTCGACTTCGATTTCGATTTCGATTTCGATTTCGATTTCGATTTCGATATCGCGTTCGATTTCGATTTCGACTTCGATTTCGATATCGACTTCGATTTCGATATCGATATCGATATCGATATCGACTTCGACTTCGACTTCGACTTCGACTTCGACTTCGACTTCGACTTCGACTTCGATTTCGACTTCGACTTCGATTTCGACTTCGATTTCGACTTCGACTTCGACTTCGACTTCGACTTCGACTTCGACTGCGACTTCGACTTCGACTTCGACTTCGACTTCGACTTCGACTTCGATTTCGATTTCGATTTCGATTTCGATTTCGACTTCGACTTCGACTTCGATATCGCGTTCGATTTCGATTTCGACTTCGATTTCGATATCGACTTCGATTTCGATATCGATATCGATATCGATTTCGACTTCCACTTCGACTTCGACTTCGATTTCGATTTCGATTTCGACTTCGACTTCGACTTCGACTTCGACTTCGACTTCGACTTCGACTTCGACTTCGACTTCGACTTCGACTTCGACTTCGACTTCGACTTCGATTTCGACTTCGACTTCGATTTCGACTTCGATTTCGACTTCGACTTCGACTTCGACTTCGACTTCGACTTCGACTGCGACTTCGACTTCGACTTCGACTTCGACTTCGACTTCGACTTCGATTTCGATTTCGATTTCGATTTCGATTTCGACTTCGACTTCGACTTCGATATCGCGTTCGATTTCGATTTCGACTTCGATTTCGATATCGACTTCGATTTCGATATCGATATCGATATCGATTTCGACTTCCACTTCGACTTCGACTTCGATTTCGATTTCGATTTCGACTTCGACTTCGACTTCGACTTCGACTTCGACTTCGACTTCGACTTCGACTTCGACTTCGACTTCGACTTCGACTTCGACTTCGACTTCGACTTCGATTTCGACTTCGACTTCGACTTCGATTTCGATATCGCCTTCGATTTCGATTTCGTTTTCGATATCGATATCGATATCGATATCGATATCGATATCGACTTCGACTTCGACTTCGACTTCGACTTCGACTTCGACTTCGACTTCGACTTTGACTTCGACTTCGACTTCGACTTCGACTTCGACTTCGATTTCGACTTCGACTTCGACTTCGATTTCGACTTCGACTTCGACTTCGACTTCGACTTCGACTTTGACTTCGACTTCGACTTCGACTTCGACTTCGACTTCGATTTCGACTTCGACTTCGACTTCGATTTCGACTTCGACTTCGACTTCGACTTCGACTTCGATTTCGACTTCGACTTCGACTTCGACTTCGACTTCGACTTCGACTTCGATTTCGATATCGCCTTCGATTTCGTTTTCGATATCGATATCGATATCGATATCGATATCGACTTCGACTTCGACTTCGACTTCGACTTCGACTTCGACTTCGACTTCGCTTTCGTTTTCGTTTTCGATATCGATATCGATTTCGACTTCGACTTCGACTTCGACTTCGATTTCGATTTCGATTTCGATTTCGACTTCGACTTCGACTTCGACTTCGACTTCGACTTCGACTTCGACTTCGACTTCGACTTCGACTTTGACTTTGACTTCGACTTCGACTTCGACTTCGACTTTGACTTTGACTTCGACTTCGACTTCGACTTCGACTTCGACTTCGACTTCGATTTCGACTTCGACTTCGACTTCGACTTCGACTTCGACTTCGACTTCGACTTCGATTTCGATATCGCCTTCGATTTCGTTTTCGATATCGATATCGATATCGATATCGATATCGACTTCGACTTCGACTTCGACTTCGACTTCGACTTCGACTTCGACTTCGCTTTCGTTTTCGTTTTCGATATCGATATCGATATAGACTTCGACTTCGACTTCGACTTCGACTTCGACTTCGACTTCGACTTCGACTTCGACTTCGACTTCGACTTCGACTTCGACTTCGACTGCGACTTCGACTTCGACTTCGACTTCGACTTCGACTTCGACTTCGACTTCGACTTCGACTTTGATTTCGACTTCGACTTCGACTTCGACTTCGACTTCGACTTCGACTTCGACTGCGACTTCGACTTCGACTTCGACTTCGACTTCGACTTCGACTTCGACTTCGACTTTGATTTCGACTTCGACTTCGACTTCGACTTCGACTTCGACTTCGACTTCGACTTCGACTTCGACTTCGACTTCGACTTCGATTTCGATTTCGACTTCGACTTCGACTCCGATATCGCGTTCGATTTCGATTTCGACTTCGATTTCGATATCGATTTCGACTTCGATTTCGACTTCGACTTCGACTTCGATTTCGCTTTCGATATCGATATCGATATCGATATCGACTTCGACTTCGACTTCGATTTCGATATCGACTTCGAATTCGATATCGATATCGACTTCGACTTCGACTTCGATTTCGACTTCGACTTCGACTTCGATTTCGATTTCGACTTCGACTTCGACTTCGATTTCGATTTCGACTTCGACTTCGACTTCGACTTCGACTTCGACTTCGATTTCGATTTCGATTTCGATTTCGATTTCGATTTCGATATCGCGTTCGATTTCGATTTCGACTTCGATTTCGATATCGACTTCGATTTCGATATCGATATCGATATCGATATCGACTTCGACTTCGACTTCGACTTCGACTTCGACTTCGACTTCGACTTCGACTTCGATTTCGACTTCGACTTCGATTTCGACTTCGATTTCGACTTCGACTTCGACTTCGACTTCGACTTCGACTTCGACTGCGACTTCGACTTCGACTTCGACTTCGACTTCGACTTCGACTTCGATTTCGATTTCGATTTCGATTTCGATTTCGACTTCGACTTCGACTTCGATATCGCGTTCGATTTCGATTTCGACTTCGATTTCGATATCGACTTCGATTTCGATATCGATATCGATATCGATTTCGACTTCCACTTCGACTTCGACTTCGATTTCGATTTCGATTTCGACTTCGACTTCGACTTCGACTTCGACTTCGACTTCGACTTCGACTTCGACTTCGACTTCGACTTCGACTTCGACTTCGACTTCGACTTCGATTTCGACTTCGACTTCGATTTCGACTTCGATTTCGACTTCGACTTCGACTTCGACTTCGACTTCGATTTCGATTTCGATTTCGATTTCGATTTCGACTTCGACTTCGACTTCGATATCGCGTTCGACTTCGATTTCGACTTCGATTTCGATATCGACTTCGATTTCGATATCGATATCGATATCGATTTCGACTTCCACTTCGACTTCGACTTCGATTTCGATTTCGATTTCGACTTCGACTTCGACTTCGACTTCGACTTCGACTTCGACTTCGACTTCGACTTCGACCTCGACTTCGACTTCGACTTCGACTTCGACTTCGACTTCGACTTCGACTTCGATTTCGACTTCGACTTCGACTTCGATTTCGATATCGCCTTCGATTTCGATTTCGTTTTCGATATCGATATCGATATCGATATCGATATCGACTTCGACTTCGACTTCGACTTCGACTTCGACTTCGACTTCGACTTCGACTTTGACGTTGACTTTGACTTTGACTTCGACTTCGACTTCGACTTCGACTTCGACTTCGACTTTGACTTCGACTTCGACTTTGACTTTGACTTTGACTTCGACTTCGACTTCGACTTCGACTTCGACTTCGACTTCGACTTCGACTTCGACTTCGACTTCGACTTCGACTTCGATATCGATATCGACTTCGACTTCGATTTCGATTTCGATTTCGATTTCGACTTCGATTTCGACTTCGATTTCGACTTCGACTTCGACTACGACTTCGACTTCGACTTCGACTTCGACTTCGACTTCGACTTCGATTTCGACTTCGACTTCGACTTCGATTTCGATATCGCCTTCGATTTCGATTTCGTTTTCGATATCGATATCGACTTCGACTTCGACTTCGACTTCGACTTCGACTTCGACTTCGACTTCGACTTCGACTTCGACTTCGACTTCGACTTCGACTTCGACTTTGACTTCGACTTCGACTTCGACTTCGACTTCGACTTCGATTTCGACTTCGACTTCGACTTCGATTTCGACTTCGACTTCGACTTCGACTTCGACTTCGACTTTGACTTCGACTTCGACTTCGACTTCGACTTCGACTTCGATTTCGACTTCGACTTCGACTTCGATTTCGACTTCGACTTCGACTTCGACTTCGACTTCGACTTCGACTTCGATTTCGACTTCGACTTCGACTTCGATTTCGACTTCGACTTCGACTTCGACTTCGACTTCGACTTCGACTTCGACTTCGACTTCGACTTCGATTTCGATATCGCCTTCGATTTCGATTTCGTTTTCGATATCGATATCGACTTCGACTTCGACTTCGACTTCGACTTCGACTTCGACTTCGACTTCGACTTCGACTTCGACTTCGACTTCGACTTCGACTTCGACTTCGACTTCGACTTCGACTTCGACTTCGATTTCGATATCGCCTTCGATTTCGATTTCGTTTTCGATATCGATATCGATATCGATATCGATATCGACTTCGACTTCGACTTCGACTTCGACTTCGACTTCGACTTCGACTTCGACTTCGACTTCGATTTCGACTTCGACTTCGACTTCGATTTCGACTTCGACTTCGACTTCGACTTCGACTTCGACTTCGACTTCGACTTCGACTTCGACTTCGATTTCGATATCGCCTTCGATTTCGATTTCGTTTTCGATATCGATATCGACTTCGACTTCGACTTCGACTTCGACTTCGACTTCGACTTCGACTTCGACTTCGACTTCGACTTCGACTTTGACTTCGACTTCGACTTCGACTTCGACTTCGACTTCGATTTCGACTTCGACTTCGACTTCGACTTCGACTTCGACTTCGACTTCGATTTCGATATCGCCTTCGATTTCGATTTCGTTTTCGATATCGATATCGATATCGATTTCGTTTTCGATATCGATATCGATATCGATATCGATATCGATATCGACTTCGACTTCGACTTCGACTTCGACTTTGACTTTGACTTCGACTTCGACTTCGACTTCGACTTTGACTTTGACTTCGACTTCGACTTCGACTTCGACTTCGACTTCGACTTCGACTTCGATTTCGACTTCGACTTCGACTTCGACTTCGACTTCGACTTCGACTTCGACTTCGATTTCGACATCGCCTTCGATTTCGTTTTCGATATCGATATCGATATCGATATCGATATCGACTTCGACTTCGACTTCGACTTCGACTTCGACTTCGCTTTCGTTTTCGTTTTCGATATCGATATCGATATAGACTTCGACTTCGACTTCGACTTCGACTTCGACTTCGACTTCGACTTCGACTTCGACTTCGACTTCGACTTCGACTTCGACTTCGACTTCGACTCACTGCGACTTCGACTTCGACTTCGACTTCGACTTCGACTTCGACTTCGACTTCGACTTTGATTTCGACTTCGACTTCGACTTCGACTTCGACTTCGACTTCGACTTCGACTGCGACTTCGACTTCGACTTCGACTTCGACTTCGACTTCGACTTCGACTTCGACTTCGACTTCGATTTCGACTTCGACTTCGACTTCGACTTCGACTTCGACTTCGACTTCGACTTCGACTTCGACTTCGACTTCGATTTCGATTTCGACTTCGACTTCGACTTCGATATCGCGTTCGATTTCGACTTCGACTTTGACTTCGACTTCGACTTCGACTTCGACTTCGACTTCGACTTCGACTTCGACTTCGACTTCGACTTCGACTTCGACTTCGACTTCGACTTCGACTTCGACTTCGACTTCGACTTCGACTTCGACTTCGACTTCGACGTCGACTTCGACTTCGACTTCGACTTCGACTTCGACTTCGACTTCGACTTCGACTTTGACTTCGACTTTGACTTCGACTTCGACTTCGACTTCGACTTCGACTTCGACTTCGACTTCGACTTCGACTTCGACTTCGACTTCGACTTCGACTTCGACTTCGATATCGATATCGACTTCGACTTCGATTTCGATTTCGATTTCGATTTCGACTTCGATTTCGACTTCGATTTCGACTTCGACTTCGACTACGACTTCGACTTCGACTTCGACTTCGACTTCGACTTCGACTTCGACTTCGACTTCGACTTCGACTTCGACTTCGACTTCGACTTCGACTTCGATTTCGATATCGACTTCGACTTCGATTTCGATTTCGACTTCGATTTCGATTTCGACTTCGATTTCGATTTCGATTTCGATTTCGACTTCGACTTCGACTTCGACTTCGACTTCGACTTCGACTTCGACTTCGACTTTGACTTCGACTTTGACTTTGACTTCGACCTCGACCTCGACTTCGACTTCGACTTCGACTTCGACTTCGACTTCGACTTCGACTTCGACTTCGACTTCGACTTCGACTTCGATATCGATATCGACTTCGACTTCGACTTCGATTTCGACTTCGATTTCGATTTCGATTTCGACTTCGACTTCGACTTCGACTTCGATTTCGACTTCGACTTCGACTTCGACTTCGACTTCGACTTCGACTTCGACTTCGATATCGCCTTCGATATCGATTTCGACTTCGACTTCGACTTCGACTTCGACTTCGATTTCGTTTTCGATATCGATATCGATATCGATATCGACTTCGACTTCGACTTCGATTTCGATTTCGACTTCGACTTCGACTTCGACTTCGACTTCGATTTCGACTTCGACTTCGACTTCGACTTCGACTTCGACTTCGATTTCGACTTCGACTTCGACTTCGACTTCGACTTCGACTTCGATTTCGACTTCGACTTCGACTTCGACTTCGACTTCGACTTCGACTTCGACTTTGACTTCGACTTCGACTTCGACTTCGACTTCGACTTCGACTACGACTTCGACTTCGACTTCGACTTCGACTTCGACTTCGACTTCGACTTCGACTTCGACTTCGACTTCGATATCGACTTCGACTTCGACTTCGACTTCGACTTCGACTTCGACTTCGACTTCGACTTCGACTTCGACTTCGATATCGATATCGACTTCGACTTCGACTTCGACTTCGACTTCGACTTCGACTTCGACTTCGATTTCGACTTCGACTTCGATTTCGATTTCGACTTCGACTTCGCCTTCGACTTCGATTTCGACTTCGATTTCGATTTCGACTTCGATTTCGATTTCGACTTCGACTTTGACTTCGACTTCGACTTCGACTTCGACTTCGACTTCGACTTCGACTTCGACTTCGACTTCGACTTCGACTTCGATTTCGATATCGACTTCGATTTCGATTTCGATTTCGACTTCGACTTCGACTTCGACTTCGATTTCGACTTCGATTTCGACTTCGACTTCGATTTCGATTTCGACTATCGACTTCGATATCGCCTTCGATTTCGATTTCGACTTCGACTTCGACTTCGACTTCGACTTCGACTTCGACTTCGACTTCGACTTCGACTTCGACTTCGACTTCGACTTCGACTTCGACTTCGACTTCGACTTTGACTTCGACTTCGACTTCGACTTCGACTTCGACTTCGACTTCGACTTCGACTTCGACTTCGACTTCGACTTCGACTTCGACTTCGACTTCGACTTCGACTTCGACTTCGACTTCGACTTCGACTTCGACTTCGACTTCGACTTCGACTTCGACTTCGACTTCGACTTCGACTTCGATTTCGACTTCGATTTCGACTTCGACTTCGACTTCGACTTCGACTTCGACTTCGACTTCGACTTCGACTTCGACTTCGACTTCGACTTCGACTTCGACTTCGACTTCGACTTCGACTTCGACTTTGACTTTGACTTCGACTTTGACTTTGACTTTGACTTCGACCTCGACCTCGACTTCGACTACGACTTCGACTTCGACTTCGACTTCGATTTCGACTTCGACTTCGATTTCGACTTCGACTTCGACTTCGACTTCGACTTCGACTTCGACTTCGACTTCGACTTCGACTTCGACTTCGACTTCGACTTCGACTTCGACTTCGACTTCGACTTCGACTTTGACTTCGACTTTGACTTCGACTTCGACCTCGACTTCGACTTCGACTACGACTTCGACTTCGACTTCGACTTCGACTTCGACTTCGACTTCGACTTCGACTTCGACTTCGACTTCGACGTCGACTTCGACTTCGACTTCGACTTCGACTTCGACTTCGACTTCGACTTCGACTTCGACTTCGACTTCGACTTCGACTTCGACTTCGACTTCGACTTCGACTTCGACTTCGACTTCGACTTCGACTTCGACTTCGACTTTGACTTCGACCTCGACTTCGACTTCGACTATCGACTTCGACTTCGACTTCGACTTCGACTTCGACTTCGACTTCGACTTCGACTTCGACTTCGACTTCGACTTCGACTTCGACTTCGACTTCGACTTCGACTTCGACTTCGACTTCGACTTCGACTTCGACTTCGACTTCGACTTCGACTTCGACTTCGACTTCGACTTCGACTTCGACTTCGACTTCGATTTCGACTTCGACTTCGATTTCGACTTCGACTTCGACTTCGACTTCGACTTCGACTTCGACTTCGACTTCGACTTCGACTTCGACTTCGACTTCGACTTCGACTTCGACTTCGACTTCGACTTCGACTTCGACTTCGACTTCGACTTTGACTTCGACCTCGACCTCGACTTCGACTTCGACTTCGACTTCGACTTCGACTTCGACTTCGACTTCGACTTCGACTTCGACTTCGACTTCGACTTCGACTTCGACTTCGACTTCGACTTCGACTTCGACTTCGACTTCGACTTCGACTTCGACTTCGACTTCGACTTCGACTTCGACTTCGACTTCGACTTCGACTTCGACTTCGACTTCGACTTCGACTTCGACTTCGATTTCGACTTCGACTTCGATTTCGACTTCGACTTCGACTTCGACTTCGACTTCGACTTCGACTTCGACTTCGACTTCGACTTCGACTTCGACTTCGACTTCGACTTCGACTTCGACTTCGACTTCGACTTCGACTTCGACTTCAACTTTGACGTTGACTTCGACTTCGACTTCGACTTCGACTTCGACTTCGACTTCGATTTCGACTTCGACTTCGACTTCGACTTCGACTTCGACTTCGACTTCGACTTCGACTTCGACTTCGACTTCGACTTCGACTTCGACTTCGACTTCAACTTCGACGTTGACTTCGACTTCGACTTCGACCTCGACTTCGACTTCGACTTCGACTTCGACTTCGACTTCGACTTCGACTTCGACTTCGACTTCGACTTCGACTTCGACTTCGACTTCGACTTCGACTTCGACTTCGACTTCGACTTCGACTTCGACTTCGACTTCGACTTCGACTTCGACCTCGACCTCGACTTCGACTACGACTTCGACTTCGACTTCGACTTCGACTTCGACTTCGACTTCGACTTCGACTTCGACTTCGACTTCGACTTCGACTTCGACTTCGACTTCGACTTCGACTTCGACTTCGACTTCGACTTCGACTTCGACTTCGACTTCGACTTCGACTTCGACTTCGACTTCGACTTCGACTTCGACTTCGACTTCGACTTCGACTTCGACTTCGACTTCGACTTCGACTTCGACTTCGACTTCGACTTCGACTTCGACTTCGATTTCGACTTCGACTTCGACTTCGACTTCGACTTCGACTTCGACTTCGACTTCGACTTCGACTTCGACTTCGACTTCGACTTCGACTTCGACTTCGACTTCGACTTCGACTTCGACTTCGACTTCGACTTCGACTTCGACTTCGACTTCGACTTCGACTTCGACTTTGACTTCGACTTCGACTTCGATTTCGACTGCGACTTCGATTTCGACTTCGACTTCGACTTCGACTTCGACTTTGACTTCGACTTTGACTTCGACTTTGACTTTGACTTTGACTTCGACTTCGACTTCGACTTCGACTTCGACTTCGACTTCGACTTCGACTTCGACTTCGACTTCGACTTTGACTTCGACTTCGACTTCGACTTCGACTTCGACTTCGACTTCGACTTCGACTACGACTTCGACTTCGACTTCGACTTCGACTTCGACTTCGACTTCGACTTCGACTTCGACTTCGACTTCGACTTCGACTTCGACTTCGACTTCGACTTCGACTTCGACTTCGACTTCGACTTCGACTTCGACTTCGACTTCGACTTCGACTTCGACTTCGACTTCGACTTCGATTTCGACTTCGACTTCGATTTCGACTTCGACTTCGACTTCGACTTCGACTTCGACTTCGACTTCGACTTCGACTTCGACTTCGACTTCGACTTCGACTTCGACTTCGACTTCGACTTCGACTTCGACTTCGACTTCGACTTTGACTTCGACTTCGACCTCGACCTCGACTTCGACTACGACTTCGACTTCGACTTCGACTTCGACTTCGACTTCGACTTCGACTTCGACTTCGACTTCGACTTCGACTTCGACTTCGACTTCGACTTCGACTTCGACTTCGACTTCGACTTCGACTTCGACTTCGACTTCGACTTCGACTTCGATTTCGACTTCGACTTCGATTTCGACTTCGACTTCGATTTCGACTTCGACTTCGACTTCGACTTCGACTTCGACTTCGACTTCGACTTCGACTTCGACTTCGACTTCGACTTCGACTTCGACTTCGACTTCGACTTCGACTTCGACTTCGACTTCGACTTCGACTTCGACTTCGACTTCGACTTCGACACTTTGACGTTGACTTTGACTTCGACTTCGACTTCGACTTCGACTTCGATTTCGACTTCGACTTCGACTTCGACTTCGACTTCGACTTCGACTTCGACTTCGACTTCGACTTCGACTTCGACTTCGACTTCGACTTCGACTTCGACTTCGACTTCGACTTCGACTTCGACTTCGACTTCGACTTCGACTTCGACTTCGACTTCGACGTCGACTTCGACTTCGACGTCGACTTCGACGTCGACTTCGACTTCGACTTCGACTTCGACGTCGACTTCGACTTCGACTTCGACTTCGACTTCGACTTCGACTTCGACTTCGACTTCGACTTCGACTTCGACTTCGACTTCGACTTCGACTTCGACTTCGACTTCGACTTCGACTTCGACTTCGACTTCGACTTCGACTTCGACTTCGACTTCAACTTTGACGTTGACTTCGACTTCGACTTCGACTTCGACTTCGACTTCGACTTCGACTTCGACTTCGACTTCGACTTCGACTTTGACTTCGACTTCGATTTCGATTTCGACTTCGACTTCGACTTCGACTTCGACTTCGACTTCGACTTCGACTTCGACTTCGATTTCGTTTTCGATATCGATATCGACTTCGACTTCGATTTCGATATCGACTTCGATTTCGATATCGATATCGACTTCGACTTCGATTTCGAATTCGATTTCGTTATCGACTTCGATTTCGATTTCGATTTCGATTTCGACTTCGACTTCGACTTCGACTTCGACTTCGACTTCGACTTCGACTTCGACTTCGACTTCGACTTCGACTTCGACTTCGACTTCGACTTCGACTTCGATTTCGATATCGCCTTCGCCTTCGATTTCGATTTCGACCTCGACTTCGACTTCGACTTCGACTTCGATTTCGATTTCGACTTCGACTTCGACTTCGACTTCGACTTCGACTTCGACTTCGACTTCGACTTCGACTTCGACTTCGACTTCGACTTCGACTTCGACTTCGACTTCGACTTCGACTTCGACTTCGACTTCGACCTCGACCTCGACTTCGACTTCGACTTCGACTTCGACTTCGACTTCGACTTCGACTTCGACTTCGACTTCGACTTCGACTTCGACTTCGACTTCGACTTCGACTTCGACTTCGACTTCGACTTCGACTTCGACTTCGACCTCGACTTCGACTTCGACTTCGACTTCGACTTCGACTTCGACCTCGACTTCGACTTCGACTTCGACTTCGACTTCGATTTCGATTTCGTTTTCGATATCGATATCGATATCGATATCGATATCGATATCGATATCGACTTCGACTTCGACTTCGACTTCGATTTCGATTTCGATTTCGTTTTCGATATCGATATCGATATCGATATCGATATCGATATCGACTTCGACTTCGACTTCGACTTCGATTTCGACTTCGACTTCGACTTCGACTTCGACTTCGACTTCGACTTTGACTTTGACTTCGACTTTGACTTCGACCTCGACCTCGACTTCGACTACGACTTCGACTTCGACTTCGACTTCGACTTCGACCTCGACTTCGACTTCGACTTCGATATCGACTTCGACTTCGACTTCGACTTCGACTTCGACTTCGACTTCGACTTCGACTTCGACTTCGACTTCGACTTCGACTTCGACTTCGATATCGATATCGATATCGACTTCGACTTCGACTTCGACTTCGACTTCGACTTCGACTTCGACTTCGACTTCGATTTCGATTTCGATTTCGATTTCGACTTCGATTTCGATTTCGACTTCGACTTCGACTTCGACTTCGACTTCGACTTCGACTTCGACTTCGACTTCGACTTCGACTTCGACTTCGACTTCGACTTCGACTTCGATTTCGATATCGACTTCGACTTCGATTTCGATTTCGACTTCGACTTCGACTTCGACTTCGATTTCGATTTCGATTTCGATTTCGACTTCGATTTCGATTTCGATATCGATATCGATATCGCCTTCGATTTCGATTTCGACTTCGACTTCGACTTCGACTTCGACTTCGACTTAGATTTCGTTTTCGATATCGAGATCGATATCGATATCGATATCGACTTCGACTTCGATTTCGATATCGCCTTCGATTTCGATTTCGATTTCGTTTTCGATATCGATATCGATATCGATATCGACTTCGACTTCGACTTCGACTTCGATTTCGATATCGACTTCGATTTCGATTTCGACTTCGACTTCGACTTCGACTTCGACTTAGATTTCGTTTTCGATATCGATATCGATATCGCCTTTGATTTCGATTTCGACTTCGACTTCGACTTCGACTTCGACTTCGACTTCGATTTCGTTTTCGATATCGAGATCGATATCGATATCGACTTCGACTTCGATTTCGATATCGACTTCGATTTCGATATCGATTTCGACTTCGACTTCGACTTCGACTTAGATTTCGATTTCGATATCGATATCGATATCGCCTTCGATTTCGATTTCGATTTCGTTTTCGATATCGATATCGATATCGACTTCGACTTCGACTTCGATTTCGATTTCGATATCGATATCGACTTCGACTTCGACTTCGACTTCGACTTCGACTTCGACTTCGACTTCGACTTCGACTTCGACTTCGACTTCGATTTCGATTTCGATTTCGATTTCGATTTCGACTTCGACTTCGACTTCGACTTCGATTTCGATATCGCCTTCGATTTCGATTTCGATTTCGATATCGATATCGACTTCGACTTTGACTTCGATTTCGATTTCGACTTCGACTTCGACTTCGATTTCGTTATCGACTTCGATTTCGATTTCGATTTCGATTTCGACTTCGATTTCGATTTCGACTTCGACTTCGATTTCGTTATCGACTTCGATTTCGATTTCGATTTCGACTTCGACTTCGACTTCGACTTCGACTTCGACTTAGATTTCGATTTCGATATCGAGTTCGATATCGATATCGACTTCGACTTCGATTTCGATATCGCCTTCGATTTCGATTTCGATTTCGTTTTCGATATCGATATCGATATCGATATCGACTTCGACTTCGACTTCGACTTCGATTTCGATATCGACTTCGATTTCGATTTCGACTTCGACTTCGACTTCGACTTCGACTTAGATTTCGTTTTCGATATCGATATCGATATCGCCTTCGATTTCGATTTCGACTTCGACTTCGACTTCGACTTCGACTTCGACTTAGATTTCGTTTTCGATATCGAGATCGATATCGATATCGACTTCGACTTCGATTTCGATATCGACTTCGATTTCGATATCGATTTCGACTTCGACTTCGACTTCGACTTCGATTTCGATTTCGACTATCGACTTCGATATCGCCTTCGATTTCGATTTCGATTTCGATTTCGATATCGATATCGATATCGACTTCGACTTCGACTTCGATTTCGTTTCGATATCGATATCGATATCGACTTCGACTTCGACTTCGACTTCGACTTCGATTTCGATATCGACTTCCACTTCGACTTCGACTTCGACTTCGATTTCGATTTCGATTTCGATTTCGATATCGACTTCGACTTCGACTTCGACTTCGATTTCGATATCGACTTCGATTTCGATTTCGATTTCGATTTCGACTTCGACTTCGACTTCGACTTCGATTTCGATATCGATATCGACTTCGACTTCGATTTCTTTATCGACTTCGATTTCGATTTCGATTTCGATTTCGACTTCGATTTCGATTTCGACTTCGACTTCGATTTCGTTATCGACTTCGATTTCGATTTCGATTTCGACTTCGACTTCGACTTCGACTTCGACTTCGACTTCGACTTCGATTTCGACTTCCACTTCGACTTCGACTTCGACTTCGACATCGACTTGGACTTGGACTTCTACTTCGACTTCGACTTCGACTTCGACTTCGACTTCGACTTCGACTTCGACTTCGACTTCGACTTCGACTTCGACTTCGACTTCGACTTCGACTTCGACTTCGACTTCGACTTCGACTTCGACTTCGACTTCGACTTCGACTTCGACTTCGACTTCGACTTCGACTTCGACTTCGACTTCGACTTCGACTTCGACTTCGACTTCGACTTCGACTTCGACTTCGACTTCGACTTCGACTTCGACTTCGACTTCGACTTCGACTTCGACTTCGACTTCGACTTCGACTTCGACTTCGACTTCGACTTCGACTTCGACTTCGACTTCGACTTCGACTTCGACTTCGACTTCGACTTCGACTTCGACTTCGACTTCGACTTCGACTTCGACTTCGACTTCGACTTCGACTTCGACTTCGACTTCGACTTCGACTTCGATATCGACTTCGACTTCGACTTCGACTTCAACTTTGACATTGACATTGACTTCGACTTCGACTTCGACTTCGACTTCGACTTCGACTTCGACTTCGACTTCGACTTCGACTTCGACTTCGACTTCGACTTCGACTTCGACTTCGACTTCGACTTCGACTTCGACTTCGACTTCGACTTCGACTTCGACTTCGACTTCGACTTCGACTTCGACTTCGACTTCGACTTCGACTTCGACTTCGACTTCGACTTCGACTTCGATTTTGACTTCGACTTCGACTTCGACTTCGACTTCGACTTCGACTTCGACTTCGACTTCGACTTCGACTTCGACTTCGACTTCGACTTCGACTTCGACTTCGACTTCGACTTCGACTTCGACTTCGACTTCGACTTCGACTTCGACTTCGACTTCGACTTCGACTTCGACTTCGACTTCGACTTCGATTTCGATTTCGACTTCGACTTCGACTCCGATATCGCGTTCGATTTCGATTTCGACTTCGATTTCGATATCGACTTCGACTTCGATTTCGACTTCGACTTCGACTTCGATTTCGATTTCGATATCGATATCGATATCGATATCGACTTCGACTTCGACTTCGATTTCGATATCGACTTCGAATTCGATATCGATATCGACTTCGACTTCGACTTCGATTTCGACTTCGACTTCGACTTCGATTTCGACTTCGACTTCGACTTCGATTTCGATTTCGACTTCGACTTCGACTTCGACTTCGACTTCGACTTCGACTTCGACTTCGACTTCGACTTCGACTTCGACTTCGACTTCGACTTCGACTTCGACTTCGACTTCGACTTCGACTTCGACTTCGACTTCGACTTCGACTTCGACTTCGACTTCGACTTCGACTTCGACTTCGACTTCGACATCGACTTCGACTTCGACTTCGACTTCGACTTCGACTTCGACTTCGACTTCGACTTCGACTTCGACTTCGACTTCGACTTCGACTTCGACTTCGACTTCGACTTCGACTTCGACTTCGACTTCGACTTCGATTTCGACTTCGACTTCGATTTCGACTTCGACTTCGACTTCGACTTCGACTTCGACTTCGACTTCGACTTCGACTTCGACTTCGACTTCGACTTCGACTTCGACTTCGACTTCGACTTCGACTTTGACTTCGACTTTGACTTTGACTTCGACCTCGACCTCGACTTCGACTTCGACTTCGACTTCGACTTCGACTTCGACTTCGACTTCGACTTCGACTTCGACTTCGACTTCGATTTCGATTTCGATTTCGATTTCGACTTCGATTTCGATTTCGATATCGATATCGATATCGACTTCGATTTCGATTTCGACTTCGACTTCGACTTCGACTTCGACTTCGACTTCGACTTCGTTTTCGATATCGACATCGATATCGATATCGACTTCGACTTCGACTTCGTTTTCGATATCGATATCGACTTCGACTTCGACTTCGACTTCGACTTCGTTTTCGATATCGATATCGACTTCGACTTCGACTTCGACTTCGACTTCGACTTCGACTTCGACTTCGACTTCGACTTCGACTTCGACTTCGACTTCGACTTCGACTTCGACTTTGACTTCGACTTCGACTTTGACTTCGACCTCGACCTCGACTTCGACTTCGACTTCGACTTCGACTTCGACTTCGACTTCGACTTCGACTTCGACTTCGACTTCGACTTCGACTTCGACTTCGACTTCGACTTCGACTTCGACTTCGACTTCGACTTCGACTTCGACTTCGACTTCGACTTTGACTTCGACTTCGACCTCGACTTTGACTTCGACTACGACTTCGACTTCGACTTCGACTTCGACTTCGACTTCGACTTCGACTTCGACTTCGACTTCGACTTCGACTTCGACTTCGACTTCGACTTCGACTTCGACTTCGACTTCGACTTCGACTTCGACTTCGACTTCGACTTCGACTTCGACTTCGACTTCGACTTCGACTTCGACTTCGACTTCGACTTCGACTTCGACTTCGATTTCGACTTCGACTTCGACTGCGACTTCGACTTCGACTTCGACTTCGACTTTGACTTCGACTTTGACTTTGACTTCGACCTCGACCTCGACTTCGACTACGACTTCGACTTCGACTTCGACTTCGACTTCGACTTCGACTTCGACTTCGACTTCGACTTCGACTTCGACTTCGACTTCGACTTCGACTTCGACTTCGACTTCGACTTCGACTTCGACTTCGACTTCGACTTCGACTTCGACTTCGACTTCGACTTTGACTTTGACTTCGACCTCGACTTTGACTTCGACTACGACTTCGACTTCGACTTCGACTTCGACTTCGACTTCGACTTCGACTTCGACTTCGACTTCGACTTCGACTTCGACTTCGACTTCGACTTCGACTTCGACTTCGACTTCGACTTCGACTTCGACTTCGACTTCGACTTCGACTTCGACTTCGACTTCGACTTCGACTTCGATTTCGACTTCGACTTCGACTTCGACTTCGACTTCGACTTCGATTTCGACTTCGACTTCGACTTCGACTTCGACTTCGACTTCGACTTTGACTTTGACTTTGACTTTGACTTCGACCTCGACCTCGACTTCGACTACGACTTCGACTTCGACTTCGACTTCGACTTCGACTTCGACTTCGACCTCGACTTCGACTTCGACTTCGATATCGACTTCGACTTCGACTTCGACTTCGACTTCGACTTCGACTTCGACTTCGACTTCGACTTCGATATCGATATCGACTTCGACTTCGACTTCGACTTCGACTTCGACTTCGACTTCGACTTCGACTTCGATTTCGACTTCGATTTCGATTTCGACTTCGATTTCGATTTCGACTTCGACTTTGACTTCGACTTCGACTTCGACTTCGACTTCGACTTCGACTTCGACTTCGATTTCGATATCGACTTCGAATTCGATATCGATATCGACTTCGACTTCGATTTCGACTTCGACTTCGACTTCGATTTCGATTTCGATTTCGATTTCGACTTCGATTTCGATTTCGACTTCGATTTCGATATCGACTTCGATTTCGATATCGATATCGATATCGATATCGACTTCGACTTCGACTTCGACTTCGACTTCGCTTTCGTTTTCGTTTTCGATATCGATATCGATATAGACTTCGACTTCGACTTCGACTTCGACTTCGACTTCGACTTCGACTTCGACTTCGACTTCGACTTCGACTTCGACTTCGACTGCGACTTCGACTTCGACTTCGACTTCGACTTCGACTTCGACTTCGACTTCGACTTCGACTTCGACTTCGACTTCGACTTCGACTTCGACTTCGACTTCGACTTCGACTTCGACTTCGACTTCGACTTCGACTTCGACTTCGACTTCGACTTCGACTTCGACTTCGACTTCGACTTCGACTTCGACTTCGACTTCGACTTCGACTTCGACTTCGACTTCGACTTCGACTTCGACTTCGACTTCGACTTCGACTTTGACGTTGACTTTGACGTTGACTTCGACTTCGACTTCGACTTCGACTTCGACTTCGACTTCGACTTCGACTTCGACTTCGACTTCGACTTCGACTTCGACTTCGACTTCGACTTCGACTTCGACTTCGACTTCGACTTCGACTTCGACTTCGACTTTGACGTTGACTTTGACTTCGACTTCGACTTCGACTTCGACTTTGACTTTGACTTTGACTGCGACTTCGACTTCGACTTTGACTTCGACTTCGACTTCGACTTCGACCTCGACTTCGACTTCGACTTCGATTTCGACTTCGACTTCGACTTCGACTTCGACTTCGACTTCGACTTCGACTTCGATTTCGATATCGACTTCGACTTCGATTTCGATTTCGACTTCGATTTCGATTTCGACTTCGACTTCGATTTCGATTTCGACTTCGACTTCGACTTCGACTTCGACTTCGACTTCGACTTCGACTTCGACTTCGACTTTGACTTCGACTTTGACTTCGACTTCGACCTCGACTTTGACTTCGACTTCGACTTCGACTTCGACTTCGACTTCGACTTCGACTTCGACTTCGACTTCGACTTCGACTTCGACTTCGACTTCGACTTCGACTTCGACTTCGACTTCGACTTCGACTTCGACTTCGATTTCGACTTCGACTTCGACTTCGACTTCGACTTCGACTTCGACTTCGACTTCGACTTCGACTTCGACTTCGACTTCGACTTCGACTTCGACTTCGACTTCGACTTCGACTTCGACTTCGACTTCGACTTCGACTACGACTTCGACTTCGACTTCGACTTCGACTTCGACTTCGACTTCGACTTCGACTTCGACTTCGACTTCGATATCGACTTCGACTTCGACTTCGACTTCGACTTCGACTTCGACTTCGACTTCGACTTCGACTTCGATATCGATATCGACTTCGACTTCGACTTCGACTTCGACTTCGACTTCGACTTCGACTTCGACTTCGACTTCGACTTCGACTTCGACTTCGACTTCGACTTCGACTTCGACTTCGACTTCGACTTCGACTTCGACTTCGACTTCGACTTCGACTTCGACTTCGACTTCGACTTCGACTTCGACTTCGACTTCGACTTCGACTTCGACTTCGACTTCGACTTCGACTTCGACTTCGACTTCGACTTCGACTTCGACTTCGACTTCGACTTCGACTTCGACTTCGACTTCGACTTCGACTTCGACTTCGACTTCGACTTCGACTTCGACTTCGACTTCGACTTCGACTTTGACTTTGACTTCGACTTTGACTTCGACTTCGACTTTGACTTCGACTTCGACTTTGACTTCGACTTCGACTTCGACTTCGACTTCGACTTCGACTTCGACTTCGACTTCGACTTCGACTTCGACTTCGACTTCGACTTCGACTTCGACTTCGACTTCGACTTTGACGTTGACTTTGACTTCGACTTCGACTTCGACTTCGACTTCGACTTCGACTTCGACTTCGACTTCGACTTCGACTTTGACTTCGACTTTGACTTCGACTTCGACCTCGACTTCGACTTCGACTTCGATTTCGACTTCGACTTCGACTTCGACTTCGACTTCGACTTCGACTTCGACTTCGACTTCGATTTCGATATCGACTTCGACTTCGATTTCGATTTCGACTTCGATTTCGATTTCGACTTCGATTTCGATTTCGATTTCGACTTCGACTTCGACTTCGACTTCGACTTCGACTTCGACTTCGACTTCGACTTCGACTTCGACTTCGACTTCGACTTCGACTTCGACTTCGACTTCGACTTCGACTTCGACTTCGACTTCGACTTCGACTTCGACTTCGACTTCGACTTCGATATCGCCTTCGATTTCGATTTCGTCTTCGATATCGATATCGACTTCGACTTCGACTTCGACTTCGACTTCGACTTCGACTTCGACTTCGACTTCGACTTCGACTTCGACTTCGACTTCGACTTCGACTTCGACTTCGACTTCGACTTCGACTTCGACTTCGACTTCGACTTCGACTTTGACTTCGACTTTGACTTCGACTTCGACCTCGACTTCGACTTCGACTACGACTTCGACTTCGACTTCGACTTCGACTTCGACTTCGACTTCGACTTCGACTTCGACTTCGACTTCGACTTCGACTTCGACTTCGACTTCGACTTCGACTTCGACTTCGACTTCGACTTCGACTTCGACTTCGACTTCGACTTCGACTTCGACTTCGACTTCGATTTCGACTTCGACTTCGATTTCGACTTCGACTTCGACTTCGACTTCGACTTCGACTTCGACTTCGACTTCGACTTCGACTTCGACTTCGACTTCGACTTCGACTTCGACTTCGACTTTGACTTCGACTTTGACTTTGACTTCGACCTCGACCTCGACTTCGACTACGACTTCGACTTCGACTTCGACTTCGACTTCGACTTCGACTTCGACTTCGACTTCGACTTCGACTTCGACTTCGACTTCGACTTCGACTTCGACTTCGACTTCGACTTCGACTTCGACTTCGACTTCGACTTCGACTTCGATTTCGACTTCGACTTCGACTTCGACTTCGACTTCGACTTCGACTTCGACTTCGACTTCGACTTCGACTTCGACGTCGACTTCGACTTCGACGTCGACTTCGACTTCGATTTCGACTTCGACTTCGATTTCGACTTCGACTTCGACTTCGACTTCGACTTCGACTTCGACTTCGACTTCGACTTCGACTTCGACTTCGACTTCGACTTCGACTTCGACTTCGACTTCGACTTCGACTTCGACTTCGACTTCGACTTCGACTTCGACTTCGACTTCGACTTCGACTTCGACTTCGACTTCGACTTCGACTTCGATTTCGACTTCGACTTCGATTTCGACTTCGACTTCGACTTCGACTTCGACTTCGACTTCGACTTCGACTTCGACTTCGACGTCGACTTCGACTTCGACTTCGATTTCGACTTCGACTTCGACTTCGACTTCGACTTCGACTTCGACTTCGACTTCGACTTCGACTTCGACTTCGACTTCGATATCGCCTTCGATTTCGATTTCGACTTCGACTTCGACTTCGATTTCGATTTCGATTTCGATTTCGATTTCGACTTCGACTTCGACTTTGACTTCGACTTCGACTTCGAGTTCGACACCGATTTCGATATCGCCTTCGATTTCGATTTCGTTTTCGATATCGATATCGATATCGACTTCGATATCTTTATCGACTTCGATTTCGATTTCGATTTCGATTTCGACTTCGACTTCGACTTCGACTTCGACTTTGACTTCGACTTCGACTTCGACTTCGACTTCGACTTCGACTTCGACTTCGACTTCGACTTCGACTTCGACTTCGACTTCGACTTCGACTTCGACTTCGACTTCGACTTCGACTTCGACTTCGACTTCGACTTCGACTTCGACTTCGACTTCGACTTCGACTTCGACTTCGACTTCGACTTCGACTTCGACTTCGACTTCGACTTCGACTTCGACTTCGACTTTGACTTTGACTTCGACTTCGACTTCGACTTCGACTTCGACTTCGACTTCGACTTCGACTTCGACTTCGACTTCGACTTCGACTTCGACTTCGACTTCGACTTCGACTTCGACTTCGACTTCGACTTCGACTTCGACTTCGACTTCGACTTCGAATTCGACTTCGACTTCGACTTCGACTTCGACTTCGACTTCGACTTCGACTTCGACTTCGACTTCGACTTCGACTTCGACTTCGACTTCGACTTCGACTTCGACTTCGACTTCGACTTCGACTTCGACTTCGACTTCGACTTTGACGTTGACTTTGACTTCGACTTCGACTTCGACTTTGACTTCGACTTCGACTTTGACTTCGACCTCGACCTCGACTTCGACTTCGACTTCGACTTCGATTTCGTTTTCGATATCGACTTCGACTTCGACTTCGACTTCGACTTCGACTTCGACTTCGACTTCGATTTCGATTTCGATTTCGTTATCGACTTCGATATCGACTTCGACTTCGACTTCGACTTCGACTTCGACTTCGACTTCGACTTCGACTTCGACTTCGACTTCGACTTCGATTTCGATTTCGATTTCGATTTCGATATCGACTTCGACTTCGACTTCGACTTCGACTTCGACTTCGACTTCGACTTCGACTTCGATATCGACTTCGATTTCGATTTTGACTTCGACTTCGACTTCGATTTCGACTTCGATTTCGATTTCGATTTCGACTTCGACTTCGACTTTGACTTCGACTTCGACTTCGAGTTCGACACCGATTTCGATATCGCCTTCGATTTCGATTTCGATTTCGTTTTCGATATCGATATCGATATCGACTTCGATATCTTTATCGACTTCGATTTCGATTTCGATTTCGATTTCGACTTCGACTTCGACTTCGACTTCGACTTCGACTTCGACTTCGACTTCGACTTCGACTTCGACTTCGACTTCGACTTCGACTTCGACTTCGACTTCGACTTCGACTTCGACTTCGACTTCGACTTTGACTTCGACTTCGACTTCGACTTCGACCTCGACTTTGACTTCGACTTCGACTTCGACTTCGACTTCGACTTCGACTTCGACTTCGACTTCGACTTCGACTTCGACTTCGACTTCGACTTCGACTTCGACTTCGACTTCGACTTCGACTTCGACTTCGACTTCGACTTCGACTTCGAATTCGACTTCGACTTCGACTTCGACTTCGACTTCGACTTCGACTTCGACTTCGACTTCGACTTCGACTTCGAATTCGACTTCGACTTCGACTTCGACTTCGACTTCGACTTCGACTTCGACTTCGACTTCGACTTCGACTTCGACTTCGACTTCGACTTCGACTTCGACTTCGACTTCGACTTCGACTTCGACTTCGACTTCGACTTCGACTTCGACTTCGACTTCGACTTCGACTTCGACTTCGACTTCAACTTCGACTTCGACTTTGACGTTGACTTTGACTTCGACTTCGACTTCGACTTCGACTTCGACTTCGACTTCGAATTCGACTTCGACTTCGACTTCGACTTCGACTTCGACTTCGACTTCGACTTCGACTTCGACTTCGACTTCGACTTCGACTTCGACTTCGACTTCGACTTCGACTTCGACTTCGACTTCGACTTCGACTTCGACTTCGACTTCGACTTCGACTTCGACTTCGACTTCGACTTCGACTTCGACTTCGACTTCGACTTCGACTTCGACTTCGACTTCGACTTCGACTTCAACTTTGACGTTGACTTTGACTTCGACTTCGACTTCGACTTTGACTTCGACTTTGACTTTGACTTCGACCTCGACCTCGACTTCGACTTCGACTTCGACTTCGACTTCGACTTCGACTTCGACTTCGACTTCGACTTCGACTTCGACTTCGACTTCGACTTCGACTTCGACTTCGACTTCGACTTCGACTTCGACTTCGACTTCGACGTCGACTTCGACTTCGACGTCGACTTCGACGTCGACTTCGACGTCGACTTCGACTTCAACTTCGACTTCAACTTCGACTTCGACTTCGACTTCGAATTCGAATTCGACTTCGACTTCGACTTCGACTTCGACTTCGACTTCGACTTCGACTTCGACTTCGACTTCGACTTCGACTTCGACTTCGACTTCGACTTCGACTTCGACTTCGACTTCGACTTCGACTTCGACTTCGACTTCGACTTCGACTTCGACTTCGACTTCGACTTCGACTTCGACTTCGACTTCGACTTCGATTTCGATTTCGACTTCGACTTCGACTTCGACTTCGACTTCGATTTCGTTTTCGATATCGATATCGACTTCGACTTCGATTTCGATATCGACTTCGATTTCGATATCGATATCGACTTCGACTTCGACTTCGATTTCGACTTCGATTTCGTTATCGACTTCGATTTCGATTTCGACTTCGACTTCGACTTCGACTTCGACTTCGACTTCGACTTCGACTTCGATTTCGATATCGCCTTCGATTTCGACTTCGACTTCGACTTCGACTTCGACTTCGACTTCGACTTCGACTTCGACTTCGACTTCGACTTCGACTTCGACTTCGACTTCGACTTCGACTTCGACTTCGACTTCGACTTCGACTTCGACTTCGACTTCGACTTCGAATTCGAATTCGACTTCGACTTCGACTTCGACTTCGACTTCGACTTCGACTTCGACTTCGACTTCGACTTCGACTTCGACTTCGACTTCGACTTCGACTTCGACTTCGACTTCGACTTCGATTTCGATTTCGACTTCGACTTCGATTTCGATTTCGATTTCGATTTCGTTTTCGATTTCGATTTCGATTTCGATTTCGTTTTCGATATCGATATCGATATCGATATCGACTTCGACTTCGACTTCGACTTCGACTTCGACTTCGACTTCGACTTCGACTTCGACTTCGACTTCGACTTCGACTTCGACTTCGACTTCGACTTCGACTTCGACTTCGACATCGACTTCAACTTCGATTTCGATTTCGATTTCGACTTCGATTTCGACTTCGACTTCGACTTCGACTTCGACTTCGATTTCGATTTCGATTTCGATTTCGTTTTCGATTTCGATTTCGATTTCGATTTCGTTTTCGATATCGATATCGATATCGATATCGACTTCGACTTCGATATCGCCTTCGATATCGCCTTCGATTTCGACTTCGACTTCGACTTCGATTTCGATTTCGATTTCGATTTCGATTTCGACTTCGACTTCGACTTCGACTTCGACTTCGATTTCGATTTCGATATCGACTTCGACTTCGACTTCGACTTCGCCTTCGACTTCGACTTCGACTTCGACTTCGACTTCGACTTCGACTTCGACTTCGACTTCGACTTCGACTTCGACTTCGACTTCGACTTCGACTTCGACTTCGACTTCGACTTCGACTTCGACTTCGACTTCGACTTCGACTTCGACTTCGATTTCGTTATCGACTTCGATTTTGATTTCGACTTCGACTTCGATTTCGTTTTCGATATCGATTTCGACTTCGACTTTGACTTCGACTTCGACTTCGACTTCGACTTCGACTTCGACTTCGACTTCGACTTCGACTTCGACTTCGACTTCGATTTCGATATCGACTTCGACTTCGATTTCGATTTCGACTTCGACTTCGACTTCGACTTCGATTTCGATTTCGATTTCGATTTCGACTTCGATTTCGATTTCGATATCGATATCGATATCGCCTTCGATTTCGATTTCGACTTCGACTTCGATTTCGACTTCGATTCCGACTTCGATTTCGTTATCGACTTCGATTTTGATTTCGACTTCGACTTCGATTTCGTTTTCGATATCGATATCGACTTCGACTTCGATTTCGATATCGACTTCGATTTCGATATCGATATCGACTTCGACTTCGATTTCGACTTCGATTTCGACTTCGACTTCGACTTCGACTTCGACTTCGACTTCGACTTCGACTTCGACTTCGATTTCGATTTCGACTTCGACTTCGACTTCGACTTCGACTTCGACTTCGACTTCGACTTCGACTTCGATATCGATATCGACTTCGACTTCGACTTCGACTTCGACTTCGACTTCGACTTCGCCTTCGACTTCGATTTCGATTTCGATTTCGATTTCGACTTCGATTTCGATTTCGACTTCGACTTTGACTTCGACTTCGACTTCGACTTCGACTTCGACTTCGACTTCGACTTCGACTTCGACTTCGACTTCGACTTCGATTTCGATATCGACTTCGACTTCGATTTCGATTTCGACTTCGACTTCGACTTCGACTTCGATTTCGATTTCGATTTCGATTTCGACTTCGATTTCGATTTCGATATCGATATCGATATCGCCTTCGATTTCGATTTCGACTTCGACTTCGACTTCGACTTCGACTTCGACTTAGATTTCGTTTTCGATATCGAGATCGATATCGATATCGACTTCGACTTCGACTTCGTTTTCGATATCGATATCGACTTCGACTTCGACTTCGACTTCGACTTCGTTTTCGATATCGATATCGACTTCGACTTCGACTTCGACTTCGACTTCGACTTCGACTTCGACTTCGACTTCGACTTCGACTTCGACTGCGACTTCGACTTCGACTTCGATTTCGATTTCGATTTCGACTTCGACTTCGACTTCGACTTCGACTTCGACTTCGATTTCGACTTCGATTTCGATATCGATATAGACTTCGACTTCGACTTCGACTTCGACTTCGATTTCGACTTCGATTTCGATATCGATATCGATATCGACTTCGACTTCGACTTCGACTTCGACTTCGACTTCGACTTCGACTTCGACTTCGACTTCGACTTCGATTTCGACTTCGACTTCGATTTCGATATCGATATCGATATCGACTTCGACTTCGACTTCGACTTCGACTTCGACTTCGACTTCGACTTCGACTTCGACTTCGACTTCGACTTCGACTTCGACTTCGACTTCGACTTCGACTTCGACTTCGACTTCGACTTCGACTTCGACTTCGACTTCGACTTCGACTTCGACTTCGACTTCGACTTCGACTTCGACTTCGACTTCGACTTCTACTTCGACTTCGACTTCGACTTCGACTTCGACTTCGACTTCGACTTCGACTTCGACTTCGACTTCGACTTCGACTTCGACTTCGACTTCGACTTCGACTTCGACTTCGACTTCGACTTCGACTTCGACTTCGACTTCGACTTCGACTTCGACTTCGACTTCGATTTCGACTTCGATTTCGATATCGACTTTGACTTCGACTTCGACTTCGACTTCGACTTCGACTTTGACTTCGACTTCGATTTCGACTTCGATTTCGACTTCGACTTCGACTTCGACTTCGACTTCGACTTCGACTTCGATTTCGATATCGCCTTCGATTTCGATTTCGTTTTCGATATCGATATCGATATCGATTTCGTTTTCGATATCGATATCGATATCGATATCGATATCGATATCGACTTCGACTTCGACTTCGACTTCGACTTCGACTTCGATTTCGATTTCGATTTCGATTTCGTTTTCGATATCGATATCGATATCGATATCGACTTCGACTTCGACTTCGACTTCGACTTCGACTTCGACTTCGACTTCGACTTCGACTTCGACTTCGACTTCGACTTCGACTTCGACTTCGACTTCGACTTCGACTTCGACTTCGACTTCGACTTCGCCTTCGACTTCGACTTCGATTTCGATATCGCCTTCGATTTCGATTTCGATTTCGTTTGCGATATCGATATCGATATCGATATCGACTTCGACTTCGACTTCGACTTCGACTTCGACTTCGACTTTGACTTCGACTTCGACTTCGACTTCGACTTCGACTTCGACTTCGACTTCGACTTCGACTTCGACTTCGTTTTCGATATCGATATCGACTTCGACTTCGACTTCGACTTCGACTTCGACTTCGTTTTCGATATCGATATCGACTTCGACTTCGACTTCGACTTCGACTTCGACTTCGACTTCGACTTCGACTTCGACTTCGACTTCGACTTCGACTTCGATTTCGATTTCGACTTCGACTTCGACTTCGACTTCGACTTCGACTTCGATTTCGACTTCGATTTCGATATCGATATAGACTTCGACTTCGACTTCGACTTCGACTTCGATTTCGACTTCGATTTCGATATCGATATCGATATCGACTTCGACTTCGACTTCGACTTCGACTTCGACTTCGACTTCGACTTCGACTTCGACTTCGACTTCGATTTCGACTTCGACTTCGATTTCGATATCGATATCGATATCGACTTCGACTTCGACTTCGACTTCGACTTCGACTTCGAGTTCGACTTCGACTTCGACTTCGACTTCGACTTCGACTTCGACTTCGACTTCGACTTCGACTTCGACTTCGACTTCGACTTCGACTTCGACTTCGACTTCGACTTCGACTTCGACTTCGACTTCGACTTCGACTTCGACTTCGACTTCGACTTCGACTTCGACTTCGACTTCGACTTCGACTTCGACTTCGACTTCGACTTCGACTTCGACTTCGACTTCGACTTCGACTTCGACTTCGACTTCGACTTCGACTTCGACTTCGACTTCGACTTCGACTTCGACTTCGACTTCGACTTCGACTTCGACTTCGACTTCAACTTCGACTTCAACTTTGACGTTGACTTTGACTTCGACTTCGACTTCGACTTCGACTTCGATTTCGACTTCGAATTCGAATTCGACTTCGACTTCGACTTCGACTTCGACTTCGACTTCGACTTCGACTTCGACTTCGACTTCGACTTCGACTTCGACTTCGACTTCGACTTCGACTTCGACTTCGACTTCGACTTCGACTTCGACTTCGACTTCGACTTCGACTTCGACTTCGACTTCGACTTCGACTTCGACTTCGACTTCGACTTCGACTTCGACTTCGAATTCGAATTCGACTTCGACTTCGACTTCGACTTCGACTTCGACTTCGACTTCGACTTCGACTTCGACTTCGACTTCGACTTCGACTTCGACTTCGACTTCGACTTCGACTTCGACTTCGACTTCAACTTTGACGTTGACTTTGACTTCGACTTCGACTTCGACTTTGACTTCGACTTTGACTTTGACTTCGACCTCGACCTCGACTTCGACTTCGACTTCGACTTCGATTTCGTTTTCGATATCGACTTCGACTTCGACTTCGACTTCGACTTCGACTTCGACTTCGACTTCGCTTTCGTTTTCGTTTTCGATATCGATATCGATATAGACTTCGACTTCGACTTCGACTTCGACTTCGACTTCGACTTCGACTTCGACTTCGACTTCGACTTCGACTTCGACTTCGACTTCGACTTCGACTTCGACTTCGACTTCGACTTCGACTTCGATTTCGATATCGATATCGATATCGACTTCGACTTCGACTTCGACTTCGACTTCGACTTCGACTTCGACTTCGACTTCGACTTCGACTTCGACTTCGACTTCGACTTCGACTTCGACTTCGACTTCGACTTCGACTTCGACTTCGACTTCGACTTCGACTTCGACTTCGACTTCGACTTCGACTTCGACTTCGACTTCGACTTCGACTTCGACTTCGACTTCGACTTCGACTTCGACTTCGACTTCGACTTCGACTTCGACTTCGACTTCGACTTCGACTTCGACTTCGACTTCGACTTCGACTTCGACTTCGACTTCGACTTCGACTTCGACTTCGACTTCGACTTCGACTTCGACTTCGACTTCGACTTCGACTTCGATTTCGATTTCGATTTCGATATCGACTTCGACTTCGACTTCGACTTCGACTTCGACTTCGACTTCGACTTCGACTTCGATTTCGACTTCGATTTCGACTTCGACTTCGACTTCGACTTCGACTTCGACTTCGACTTCGACTTCGATTTCGATATCGCCTTCGATTTCGATTTCGTTTTCGATATCGATATCGATATCGATTTCGTTTTCGATATCGATATCGATATCGATATCGATATCGATATCGACTTCGACTTCGACTTCGACTTCGACTTCGACTTCGATTTCGATTTCGATTTCGATTTCGTTTTCGATATCGATATCGATATCGATATCGACTTCGACTTCGACTTCGACTTCGACTTCGACTTCGACTTCGACTTCGACTTCGACTTCGACTTCGACTTCGACTTCGACTTCGACTTCGACTTCGACTTCGACTTCGACTTCGACTTCGACTTCGACTTCGACTTCGCCTTCGACTTCGACTTCGATTTCGATATCGCCTTCGATTTCGATTTCGATTTCGTTTGCGATATCGATATCGATATCGATATCGACTTCGACTTCGACTTCGACTTCGACTTCGACTTCGACTTTGACTTCGACTTCGACTTCGACTTCGACTTCGACTTCGACTTCGACTTCGACTTCGACTTCGACTTCGTTTTCGATATCGATATCGACTTCGACTTCGACTTCGACTTCGACTTCGTTTTCGATATCGATATCGACTTCGACTTCGACTTCGACTTCGACTTCGACTTCGACTGCGACTTCGACTTCGACTTCGACTTCGATTTCGATTTCGACTTCGACTTCGACTTCGACTTCGACTTCGACTTCGATTTCGACTTCGATTTCGATATCGATATAGACTTCGACTTCGACTTCGACTTCGACTTCGATTTCGACTTCGATTTCGATATCGATATCGATATCGACTTCGACTTCGACTTCGACTTCGACTTCGACTTCGACTTCGACTTCGACTTCGACTTCGACTTCGATTTCGACTTCGACTTCGATTTCGATATCGATATCGATATCGACTTCGACTTCGACTTCGACTTCGACTTCGACTTCGACTTCGACTTCGACTTCGACTTCGACTTCGACTTCGACTTCGACTTCGACTTCGACTTCGACTTCGACTTCGACTTCGACTTCGACTTCGACTTCGACTTCGACTTCGACTTCGACTTCGACTTCGACTTCGACTTCGACTTCGACTTCGACTTCGACTTCGACTTCGACTTCGACTTCGACTTCGACTTCGAATTCGAATTCGACTTCGACTTCGACTTCGACTTCGACTTCGACTTCGACTTCGACTTCGACTTCGACTTCGACTTCGACTTCGACTTCGACTTCGACTTCGACTTCGACACTTCGACTTCGACTTTGACGTTGACTTTGACTTCGACTTCGACTTCGACTTCGACTTCGACTTCGACTTCGAATTCGAATTCGACTTCGACTTCGACTTCGACTTCGACTTCGACTTCGACTTCGACTTCGACTTCGACTTCGACTTCGACTTCGACTTCGACTTCGACTTCGACTTCGACTTCGACTTCGACTTCGACTTCGACTTCGACTTCGACTTCGACTTCGACTTCGACTTCGACTTCGACTTCGACTTCGACTTCGAATTCGAATTCGACTTCGACTTCGACTTCGACTTCGACTTCGACTTCGACTTCGACTTCGACTTCGACTTCGACTTCGACTTCGACTTCGACTTCGACTTCGACTTCGACTTCAACTTCGACTTCAACTTTGACGTTGACTTTGACTTCGACTTCGACTTCGACTTTGACTTCGACTTTGACTTTGACTTCGACCTCGACCTCGACTTCGACTTCGACTTCGACTTCGATTTCGTTTTCGATATCGACTTCGACTTCGACTTCGACTTCGACTTCGACTTCGACTTCGACTTCGCTTTCGTTTTCGTTTTCGATATCGATATCGATATAGACTTCGACTTCGACTTCGACTTCGACTTCGACTTCGACTTCGACTTCGACTTCGACTTCGACTTCGACTTCGACTTCGACTTCGACTTCGACTTCGACTTCGACTTCGACTTCGACTTCGACTTCGACTTCGACTTCGACTTCGACTTCGACTTCGACTTCGAATTCGAATTCGACTTCGACTTCGACTTCGACTTCGACTTCGACTTCGACTTCGACTTCGACTTCGACTTCGACTTCGACTTCGACTTCGACTTCGACTTCGACTTCGACTTCAACTTCGACTTCAACTTTGACGTTGACTTTGACTTCGACTTCGACTTCGACTTTGACTTCGACTTTGACTTTGACTTCGACCTCGACCTCGACTTCGACTTCGACTTCGACTTCGATTTCGTTTTCGATATCGACTTCGACTTCGACTTCGACTTCGACTTCGACTTCGACTTCGCTTTCGTTTTCGTTTTCGATATCGATATCGATATAGACTTCGACTTCGACTTCGACTTCGACTTCGACTTCGACTTCGACTTCGACTTCGACTTCGACTTCGACTTCGACTTCGACTTCGACTTCGACTGCGACTTCGACTTCGACTTCGACTTCGACTTCGACTTCGACTTCGACTTCGACTTCGACTTTGATTTCGACTTCGACTTCGACTTCGACTTCGACTTCAACTTCGACGTTGACTTCGACTTCGACTTCGACTTCGACTTCGACTTCGACTTCGACTTCGACTTCGACTTCGACTTCGACTTCAACTTCGACTTCAACTTTGACGTTGACTTTGACTTCGACTTCGACTTCGACTTTGACTTCGACTTTGACTTCGACTTCGACCTCGACCTCGACTTCGACTTCGACTTCGACTTCGACTTCGACTTCGACTTCGACTTCGACTTCGACTTCGACTTCGACTTCGACTTCGACTTCGACTTCGACTTCGACTTCGACTTCGACTTCGACTTCGACTTCGACTTCGACGTCGACTTCGACTTCGACGTCGACTTCGACGTCGACTTCGACGTCGACTTCGACTTCAACTTCGACTTCAACTTCGACTTCGACTTCGACTTCGAATTCGAATTCGACTTCGACTTCGACTTCGACTTCGACTTCGACTTCGACTTCGACTTCGACTTCGACTTCGACTTCGACTTCGACTTCGACTTCGACTTCGACTTCGACTTCGACTTCGACTTCGACTTCGACTTCGATTTCGATTTCGACTTCGACTTCGACTTCGACTTCGACTTCGATTTCGTTTTCGATATCGACTTCGACTTCGATTTCGATATCGACTTCGATTTCGATATCGATATCGACTTCGACTTCGACTTCGATTTCGACTTCGATTTCGTTATCGACTTCGATTTCGTTTTCGATTTCGACTTCGACTTCGACTTCGACTTCGACTTCGACTTCGATTTCGATATCGCCTTCGATTTCGACTTCGACTTCGACTTCGACTTCGACTTCCACTTCGACTTCGACTTCGACTTCGACTTCGACTTCGACTTCGACTTCGACTTCGACTTCGACTTCGACTTCGACTTCGACTTCGACTTCGAATTCGAATTCGACTTCGACTTCGACTTCGACTTCGACTTCGACTTCGACTTCGACTTCGACTTCGACTTCGACTTCGACTTCGACTTCGACTTCGACTTCGACTTCGACTTCGACTTCGACTTCGATTTCGACTTCGACTTCGATTTCGATTTCGATTTCGATTTCGATTTCGTTTTCGATTTCGATTTCGATTTCGATTTCGTTTTCGATATCGATATCGATATCGATATCGACTTCGACTTCGACTTCGACTTCGACTTCGACTTCGACTTCGACTTCGACTTCGACTTCGACTTCGACATCGACTTCAACTTCGATTTCGATTTCGATTTCGACTTCGATTTCGACTTCGACTTCGACTTCGACTTCGACTTCGACTTCGATTTCGATTTCGATTTCGTTTTCGATTTCGATTTCGATTTCGATTTCGTTTTCGATATCGATATCGATATCGATATCGACTTCGACTTCGATATCGCCTTCGATATCGCCTTCGATTTCGACTTCGACTTCGACTTCGATTTCGATTTCGATTTCGATTTCGATTTCGACTTCGACTTCGACTTCGACTTCGACTTCGATTTCGATTTCGACTATCGACTTCGACTTCGACTTCGACTTCGCCTTCGACTTCGACTTCGACTTCGACTTCGACTTCGACTTCGACTTCGACTTCGACTTCGACTTCGACTTCGACTTCGACTTCGACTTCGACTTCGACTTCGACTTCGACTTCGACTTCGACTTCGACTTCGACTTCGACTTCGACTTCGACTTCGACTTCGACTTCGCTTTCGTTTTCGATATCGATATCGATATCGATATCGACTTCGACTTCGACTTCGACTTCGACTTCGATTTCGACTTCGATTCCGACTTCGATTTCGTTATCGACTTCGATTTTGATTTCGACTTCGACTTCGATTTCGTTTTCGATATCGATATCGACTTCGACTTCGATTTCGATATCGACTTCGATTTCGATATCGATATCGACTTCGACTTCGATTTCGACTTCGATTTCGACTTCGACTTCGACTTCGACTTCGACTTCGACTTCGACTTCGACTTCGACTTCGATTTCGACTTCGACTTCGACTTCGACTTCGACTTCGACTTCGACTTCGACTTCGACTTCGACTTCGATATCGATATCGACTTCGACTTCGACTTCGACTTCGACTTCGACTTCGACTTCGCCTTCGACTTCGATTTCGATTTCGATTTCGATTTCGACTTCGATTTCGATTTCGACTTCGACTTTGACTTCGACTTCGACTTCGACTTCGACTTCGACTTCGACTTCGACTTCGACTTCGACTTCGACTTCGATTTCGATATCGACTTCGACTTCGATTTCGATTTCGACTTCGACTTCGACTTCGACTTCGATTTCGATTTCGATTTCGATTTCGACTTCGATTTCGATTTCGATATCGATATCGATATCGCCTTCGATTTCGATTTCGACTTCGACTTCGACTTCGACTTCGACTTCGACTTAGATTTCGTTTTCGATATCGAGATCGATATCGATATCGACTTCGACTTCGACTTCGTTTTCGATATCGATATCGACTTCGACTTCGACTTCGACTTCGACTTCGTTTTCGATATCGATATCGACTTCGACTTCGACTTCGACTTCGACTTCGACTTCGACTTCGACTTCGACTTCGACTTCGACTTCGACTGCGACTTCGACTTCGACTTCGACTTCGATTTCGATTTCGACTTCGACTTCGACTTCGACTTCGACTTCGACTTCGATTTCGACTTCGATTTCGATATCGATATAGACTTCGACTTCGACTTCGACTTCGACTTCGATTTCGACTTCGATTTCGATATCGATATCGATATCGACTTCGACTTCGACTTCGACTTCGACTTCGACTTCGACTTCGACTTCGACTTCGACTTCGACTTCGATTTCGACTTCGACTTCGATTTCGATATCGATATCGATATCGACTTCGACTTCGACTTCGACTTCGACTTCGACTTCGACTTCGACTTCGACTTCGACTTCGACTTCGACTTCGACTTCGACTTCGACTTCGACTTCGACTTCGACTTCGACTTCGACTTCGACTTCGACTTCGACTTCGACTTCGACTTCGACTTCGACTTCGACTTCGACTTCGACTTCGACTTCGACTTCGACTTCGACTTCGACTTCGACTTCGACTTCGACTTCGACTTCGACTTCGACTTCGACTTCGACTTCGACTTCGACTTCGACTTCGACTTCGACTTCGACTTCGACTTCGACTTCGACTTCGATTTCGACTTCGATTTCGATATCGACTTTGACTTCGACTTCGACTTCGACTTCGACTTCGACTTCGACTTCGACTTCGATTTCGACTTCGATTTCGACTTCGACTTCGACTTCGACTTCGACTTCGACTTCGACTTCGACTTCGACTTCGATTTCGATATCGCCTTCGATTTCGATTTCGTTTTCGATATCGATATCGATATCGATTTCGTTTTCGATATCGATATCGATATCGATATCGATATCGATATCGACTTCGACTTCGACTTCGACTTCGACTTCGACTTCGATTTCGATTTCGATTTCGATTTCGTTTTCGATATCGATATCGATATCGATATCGACTTCGACTTCCACTTCGACTTCGACTTCGACTTCGACTTCGACTTCGACTTCGACTTCGACTTCGACTTCGACTTCGACTTCGACTTCGACTTCGACTTCGACTTCGACTTCGACTTCGACTTCGACTTCGACTTCGACTTCGACTTCGACTTCGCCTTCGACTTCGACTTCGATTTCGATATCGCCTTCGATTTCGATTTCGATTTCGTTTGCGATATCGATATCGATATCGATATCGACTTCGACTTCGACTTCGACTTCGACTTCGACTTCGACTTTGACTTCGACTTCGACTTCGACTTCGACTTCGACTTCGACTTCGACTTCGACTTCGACTTCGACTTCGTTTTCGATATCGATATCGACTTCGACTTCGACTTCGACTTCGACTTCGTTTTCGATATCGATATCGACTTCGACTTCGACTTCGACTTCGACTTCGACTTCGACTTCGACTTCGACTTCGACTTCGACTTCGACTTCGACTGCGACTTCGACTTCGACTTCGACTTCGATTTCGATTTCGACTTCGACTTCGACTTCGACTTCGACTTCGACTTCGATTTCGACTTCGATTTCGATATCGATATAGACTTCGACTTCGACTTCGACTTCGACTTCGATTTCGACTTCGATTTCGATATCGATATCGATATCGACTTCGACTTCGACTTCGACTTCGACTTCGACTTCGACTTCGACTTCGACTTCGACTTCGACTTCGATTTCGACTTCGACTTCGACTTCGATTTCGATATCGATATCGATATCGACTTCGACTTCGACTTCGACTTCGACTTCGACTTCGACTTCGACTTCGACTTCGACTTCGACTTCGACTTCGACTTCGACTTCGACTTCGACTTCGACTTCGACTTCGACTTCGACTTCGACTTCGACTTCGACTTCGACTTCGACTTCGACTTCGACTTCGACTTCGACTTCGACTTCGACTTCGACTTCGACTTCGACTTCGACTTCGACTTCGACTTCGACTTCGACTTCGACTTCGACTTCGACTTCGACTTCGACTTCGACTTCGACTTCGACTTCGACTTCGACTTCGACTTCGACTTCGACTTCGACTTCGACTTCAATTTCGACTTCGATTTCGATATCGACTTTGACTTCGACTTCGACTTCGACTTCGACTTCGACTTTGACTTCGACTTCGACTTCGACTTCGATTTCGACTTCGACTTCGACTTCGACTTCGACTTCGACTTCGACTTCGACTTCGATTTCGATATCGCCTTCGATTTCGATTTCGTTTTCGATATCGATATCGATATCGATTTCGTTTTCGATATCGATATCGATATCGATATCGATATCGATATCGACTTCGACTTCGACTTCGACTTCGACTTCGACTTCGATTTCGATTTCGATTTCGATTTCGTTTTCGATATCGATATCGATATCGATATCGATATCGACTTCGACTTCGACTTCGACTTCGACTTCGACTTCGACTTCGACTTCGACTTCGACTTCGACTTCGACTTCGACTTCGACTTCGACTTCGAATTCGAATTCGACTTCGACTTCGACTTCGACTTCGACTTCGACTTCGACTTCGACTTCGACTTCGACTTCGACTTCGACTTCGACTTCGACTTCGACTTCGACTTCGACTTCGACTTCAACTTCGACTTCGATATCGACTTCGACTTCGACTTCGACTTCGACTTCGACTTCGACTTCGACTTCGACTTCGACTTCGACTTCGACTTCGACTTCGACTTCGACTTCGACTTCGACTTCGACTTCGACTTCGACTTCGACTTCGACTTCGACTTCGACTTCGACTTCGATTTCGTTTTCGATATCGACTTCGACTTCGACTTCGACTTCGACTTCGACTTTGACTTCGACTTTGACTTTGACTTCGACCTCGACCTCGACTTCGACTTCGACTTCGACTTCGATTTCGTTTTCGACTATCGACTTCGACTTCGACTTCGACTTCGACTTCGACTTCGACTTCGACTTCGCTTTCGTTTTCGTTTTCGATATCGATATCGATATAGACTTCGACTTCGACTTCGACTTCGACTTCGACTTCGACTTCGACTTCGACTTCGACTTCGACTTCGACTTCGACTTCGACTTCGACTTCGACTGCGACTTCGACTTCGACTTCGACTTCGACTTCGACTTCGACTTCGACTTCGATTTCGACTTCGACTTCGACTTCGACTTCGACTTCGACTTCGACTTCGACTGCGACTTCGACTTCGACTTCGACTTCGACTTCGATATCGACTTCGACTTCGACTTCGACTTCGACTTCGACTTCGACTTCGACTTCGACTTCGACTTCGACTTCGACTTCGACTTCGACTTCGACTTCGACTTCGACTTCGACTTCGACTTCGACTTCGACTTCGACTTCGACTTCGATTTCGTTTTCGATATCGACTTCGACTTCGACTTCGACTTCGACTTCGACTTCGACTTCGACTTCGACTTCGACTTCGACTTCGACTTCGACTTCGACTTCGACTTCGACTTCGACTTCGACTTCGAATTCGAATTCGACTTCGACTTCGACTTCGACTTCGACTTCGACTTCGACTTCGACTTCGACTTCGACTTCGACTTCGACTTCGACTTCGACTTCGACTTCGACTTCAACTTCGACTTCAACTTTGACGTTGACTTTGACTTCGACTTCGACTTCGACTTCGACTTCGACTTCGACTTCGAATTCGAATTCGACTTCGACTTCGACTTCGACTTCGACTTCGACTTCGACTTCGACTTCGACTTCGACTTCGACTTCGACTTCTACTTCGACTTCGACTTCGACTTCGACTTCGACTTCGACTTCGACTTCGACTTCGACTTCGACTTCGACTTCGACTTCGACTTCGACTTCGACTTCGACTTCGACTTCGACTTCGACTTCGACTTCGACTTCGATTTCGACTTCGATTTCGATATCGACTTTGACTTCGACTTCGACTTCGACTTCGACTTCGACTTCGACTTCGACTTCGATTTCGACTTCGATTTCGACTTCGACTTCGACTTCGACTTCGACTTCGACTTCGACTTCGACTTCGATTTCGATATCGCCTTCGATTTCGATTTCGTTTTCGATATCGATATCGATATCGATTTCGTTTTCGATATCGATATCGATATCGATATCGATATCGATATCGACTTCGACTTCGACTTCGACTTCGACTTCGACTTCGATTTCGATTTCGATTTCGATTTCGTTTTCGATATCGATATCGATATCGATATCGATATCGACTTCGACTTCGACTTCGACTTCGACTTCGACTTCGACTTCGACTTCGACTTCGACTTCGACTTCGACTTCGACTTCGACTTCGACTTCGAATTCGAATTCGACTTCGACTTCGACTTCGACTTCGACTTCGACTTCGACTTCGACTTCGACTTCGACTTCGACTTCGACTTCGACTTCGACTTCGACTTCGACTTCGACTTCGACTTCAACTTCGACTTCGATATCGACTTCGACTTCGACTTCGACTTCGACTTCGACTTCGACTTCGACTTCGACTTCGACTTCGACTTCGACTTCGACTTCGACTTCGACTTCGACTTCGACTTCGACTTCGACTTCGACTTCGACTTCGACTTCGACTTCGACTTCGACTTCGATTTCGTTTTCGATATCGACTTCGACTTCGACTTCGACTTCGACTTCGACTTCGACTTCGACTTCGACTTCGACTTCGACCTCGACCTCGACTTCGACTTCGACTTCGACTTCGATTTCGTTTTCGATATCGACTTCGACTTCGACTTCGACTTCGACTTCGACTTCGACTTCGACTTCGCTTTCGTTTTCGTTTTCGATATCGATATCGATATAGACTTCGACTTCGACTTCGACTTCGACTTCGACTTCGACTTCGACTTCGACTTCGACTTCGACTTCGACTTCGACTTCGACTTCGACTGCGACTTCGACTTCGACTTCGACTTCGACTTCGACTTCGACTTCGACTTCGATTTCGACTTCGACTTCGACTTCGACTTCGACTTCGACTTCGACTTCGACTTCGACTTCGACTTCGACTTCGACTTCGACTTCGATTTCGACTTCGACTTCGACTTCGACTTCGACTTCGACTTCGACTTCGACTTCGACTTCGACTTCGACTTCGACTTCGACTTCGACTTCGACTTCGACTTCGACTTCGACTTCGACTTCGACTTCGACTTCGACTTCGACTTCGACTTCGACTTCGACTTCGATTTCGTTTTCGATATCGACTTCGACTTCGACTTCGACTTCGACTTCGACTTCGACTTCGACTTCGACTTCGACTTCGACTTCGACTTCGACTTCGACTTCGACTTCGACTTCGACTTCGACTTCGAATTCGAATTCGACTTCGACTTCGACTTCGACTTCGACTTCGACTTCGACTTCGACTTCGACTTCGACTTCGACTTCGACTTCGACTTCGACTTCGACTTCGACTTCGACTTCAACTTCGACTTCAACTTTGACGTTGACTTTGACTTCGACTTCGACTTCGACTTCGACTTCGACTTCGAATTCGAATTCGACTTCGACTTCGACTTCGACTTCGACTTCGACTTCGACTTCGACTTCGACTTCGACTTCGACTTCGACTTCGACTTCGACTTCGACTTCGACTTCGACTTCGACTTCGACTTCGACTTCGACTTCGACTTCGACTTCGACTTCGACTTCGACTTCGACTTCGACTTCGACTTCGACTTCGACTTCGAATTCGACTTCGACTTCGACTTCGACTTCGACTTCGAATTCGAATTCGACTTCGACTTCGACTTCGACTTCGACTTCGACTTCGACTTCGACTTCGACTTCGACTTCGACTTCGACTTCGACTTCGACTTCGACTTCGACTTCGACTTCGACTTCAACTTCGACTTCAACTTTGACTTTGACTTCGACTTCGACTTCGACTTCGACTTCGACTTCGACTTCGACTTCGACTTCGACCTCGACCTCGACTTCGACTTCGACTTCGACTTCGATTTCGATTTCGATATCGACTTCGACTTCGACTTCGACTTCGACTTCGACTTCGCTTTCGTTTTCGTTTTCGATATCGATATCGATATAGACTTCGACTTCGACTTCGACTTCGACTTCGATTTCGACTTCGACTTCGACTTCGACTTCGACTTCGACTTCGACTTCGACTTCGACTTCGACTTCGACTTCGACTTCGACTTCGACTTCGACTTCGACTTCGACTTCGACTTCGACTTCGACTTCGAATTCGAATTCGACTTCGACTTCGACTTCGACTTCGACTTCGACTTCGACTTCGACTTCGACTTCGACTTCGACTTCGACTTCGACTTCGACTTCGACTTCGACTTCGACTTCGACTTCAACTTTGACGTTGACTTTGACTTCGACTTCGACTTCGACTTTGACTTCGACTTTGACTTTGACTTCGACCTCGACCTCGACTTCGACTTCGACTTCGACTTCGATTTCGTTTTCGATATCGACTTCGACTTCGACTTCGACTTCGACTTCGACTTCGACTTCGCTTTCGTTTTCGTTTTCGATATCGATATCGATATAGACTTCGACTTCGACTTCGACTTCGACTTCGACTTCGACTTCGACTTCGACTTCGACTTCGACTGCGACTTCGACTTCGACTTCGACTTCGACTTCGACTTCGACTTCGACTTCGACTTTGATTTCGACTTCGACTTCGACTTCGACTTCGACTTCGACTTCGACTTCGACTGCGACTTCGACTTCGACTTCGACTTCGACTTCGATATCGACTTCGACTTCGACTTCGACTTCGACTTCGACTTCGACTTCGACTTCGACTTCGACTTCGACTTCGATATCGATATCGACTTCGACTTCGACTTCGACTTCGACTTCGACTTCGACTTCGACTTCGACTTCGACTTCGACTTCGACTTCGACTTCGACTTCGACTTCGACTTCGACTTCGACTTCGACTTCGACTTCGACTTCGACTTCGACTTCGAATTCGAATTCGACTTCGACTTCGACTTCGACTTCGACTTCGACTTCGACTTCGATTTCGATATCGCCTTCGATTTCGATTTCGACTTCGACTTCGACTTCGACTTCGACTTCGACTTCGACTTCGATATCGATATCGACTTCGACTTCGACTTCGACTTCGACTTCGACTTCGACTTCGACTTCGACTTCGACTTCGACTTCGACTTCGACTTCGACTTCGACTTCGACTTCGACTTCGACTTCGACTTCGACTTCGACTTCGACTTCGACTTCGACTTCGACTTCGACTTCGACTTCGACTTCGACTTCGACTTCGACTTCGACTTCGACTTCGAATTCGAATTCGACTTCGACTTCGACTTCGACTTCGACTTCGACTTCGACTTCGACTTCGACTTCGACTTCGACTTCGACTTCGACTTCGACTTCGACTTCGACTTCGACTTCGACTTCGACTTCGACTTCGACTTCGACTTCGACTTCGACTTCGACTTCGACTTCGACTTCGACTTCGACTTCGACTTCGACTTCGACTTCGACTTCGACTTCGACTTCGACTTCGACTTCGACTTCGACTTCGACTTCGACTTCGACTTCGACTTCGACTTCGACTTCGATTTCGATATCGCCTTCGATTTCGATTTCGATTTCGTTTTCGATATCGACTTCGACTTCGACTTCGATTTCGTTTTCGATATCGATATCGATATCGATATCGACTTCGACTTCGACTTCGACTTCGACTTCGATTTCGATATCGACTTCGACTTCGACTTCGACTTCGACTTCGACTTCGACTTCGATTTCGATTTCGATTTCGATATCGACTTCGACTTCGACTTCGACTTCGACTTCGACTTCGACTTCGATTTCGATTTCGATTTCGATTTCGATTTCGACTTCGACTTCGACTTCGATTTCGTTTTCGATATCGATATCGATATCGACTTCGACTTCGACTTCGACTTCGACTTCGATTTCGATATCGACTTCGACTTCGACTTCGACTTCGACTTCGACTTCGATTTCGATTTCGATTTCGATATCGACTTCGACTTCGACTTCGACTTCGACTTCGACTTCGACTTCGACTTCGATATCGACTTCGACTTCGACTTCGACTTCGACTTCGACTTTGATCTTCGACTTCGACTTCGACTTCGACTTCGACTTCGATTTCGACTTCGACTTCGACTTCGACTTCGACTTCGACTTCGACTTCGACTTCGACTTCGATTTCGACTTCGATTTCGTTATCGACTTCGATTTCGATTTCGACTTCGACTTCGACTTCGACTTCGACTTCGACTTCGACTTCGACTTTGACTTCGACTTCGACTTCGACTTCGACTTCGACTTCGACTTCGACTTCGACTTCGACTTCGACTTCGACTTCGACTTCGACTTCGACTTCGACTTCGACTTCGACTTCGAATTCGACTTCGACTTCGACTTCGACTTCGACTTCGACTTCGACTTCGACTTCGACTTCGACTTCGACTTCGACTTCGAATTCGAATTCGACTTCGACTTCGACTTCGACTTCGACTTCGACTTCGACTTCGACTTCGACTTCGACTTCGACTTCGACTTCGACTTCGACTTCGACTTCGACTTCGACTTCGACTTCGACTTCGACTTCGACTTCAACTTTGACGTTGACTTTGACTTTGACTTTGACTTCGACTTCGACTTCGACTTCGACTTCGACTTCGACTTCGAATTCGACTTCGACTTCGACTTCGACTTCGACTTCGACTTCGACTTCGACTTCGACTTCGACTTCGACTTCGACTTCGAATTCGAATTCGACTTCGACTTCGACTTCGACTTCGACTTCGACTTCGACTTCGACTTCGACTTCGACTTCGACTTCGACTTCGACTTCGACTTCGACTTCGACTTCGACTTCGACTTCGACTTCGACTTCGACTTCGACTTCGACTTCAACTTTGACGTTGACTTCGACTTCGACTTCGACTTCGACTTTGACTTTGACTTCGACCTCGACCTCGACTTCGACTTCGACTTCGACTTCGATTTCGTTTTCGATATCGACTTCGACTTCGACTTCGACTTCGACTTCGACTTCGACTTCGACTTCGCTTTCGTTTTCGTTTTCGATATTGATATCGATATAGACTTCGACTTCGACTTCGACTTCGACTTCGACTTCGACTTCGACTTCGACTTCGACTTCGACTTCGACTTCGACTTCGACTTCGACTGCGACTTCGACTTCGACTTCGACTTCGACTTCGACTTCGACTTCGACTTCGACTTCGACTTTGATTTCGACTTCGACTTCGACTTCGACTTCGACTTCGACTTCGACTTCGACTGCGACTTCGACTTCGACTTCGACTTCGACTTCGACTTCGATATCGACTTCGACTTCGACTTCGACTTCGACTTCGACTTCGACTTCGACTTCGACTTCGACTTCGACTTCGATATCGATATCGACTTCGACTTCGACTTCGACTTCGACTTCGACTTCGACTTCGCCTTCGACTTCGATTTCGATTTCGATTTCGATTTCGACTTCGACTTCGATTTCGATTTCGACTTCGACTTTGACTTCGACTTCGACTTCGACTTCGACTTCGACTTCGACTTCGACTTCGACTTCGACTTCGACTTCGACTTCGATTTCGATATCGACTTCGACTTCGATTTCGATTTCGACTTCGACTTCGACTTCGACTTAGATTTCGATTTCGATTTCGATTTCGACTTCGATTTCGATTTCGATATCGATATCGATATCGCCTTCGATTTCGATTTCGACTTCGACTTCGACTTCGACTTCGACTTCGACTTAGATTTGGTTTTCGATATCGAGATCGATATCGATATCGACTTCGACTTCGATTTCGATATCGCCTTCGATTTCGATTTCGATTTCGTTTTCGATATCGATATCGATATCGATATCGACTTCGACTTCGACTTCGACTTCGATTTCGATATCGACTTCGATTTCGATTTCGACTTCGACTTCGATTCCGACTTCGACTTAGATTTCGTTTTCGATATCGATATCGATATCGCCTTCGATTTCGATTTCGACTTCGACTTCGACTTCGACTTCGACTTCGACTTAGATTTCGTTTTCGATATCGAGATCGATATCGATATCGACTTCGACTTCGATTTCGATATCGACTTCGACTTCGACTTCGACTTCGACTTCGACTTCGACTTCGACTTCGACTTCGACTTCGACTTCGACTTCGACTTCGACTTCGATTTCGATTTCGATTTCGATTTCGTTTTCGATTTCGATTTCGATTTCGATTTCGTTTTCGATATCGATATCGATATCGATATCGACTTCGACTTCGATATCGCCTTCGATATCGCCTTCGATTTCGACTTCGACTTCGACTTCGATTTCGATTTCGATTTCGATTTCGATTTCGACTTCGACTTCGACTTCGACTTCGACTTCGATTTCGATTTCGATATCGACTTCGACTTCGACTTCGACTTCGCCTTCGACTTCGACTTCGACTTCGACTTCGACTTCGACTTCGACTTCGACTTCGACTTCGACTTCGACTTCGAGTTCGACTTCGACTTCGACTTCGACTTCGACTTCGATATCGACTTCGACTTCGACTTCGACTTCGACTTCGACTTCGACTTCGACTTCGACTTCGACTTCGACTTCGACTTCGACTTCGACTTCGACTTCGACTTCGACTTCGACTTCGACTTCGACTTCGACTTCGACTTCGACTTCGACTTCGACTTCGACTTCGACTTTGACTTTGACTTCGACCTCGACTTTGACTTCGACTTCGACTTCGACTTCGACTTCGACTTCGACTTCGACTTCGACTTCGACTTCGACTTCGACTTCGACTTCGACTTCGACTTCGACCTCGACTTCGACTTCGACTTCGACTTCGACTTCGACTTCGACTTCGACTTCGACTTCGACTTCGACTTCGACTTCGACTTCGACTTCGACTTCGACTTCGACCTCGACTTCGACTTCGACTTCGACTTCGACTTCGACTTCGACTTCGACTTCGACTTCGACTTCGACTTCGACTTCGACTTCGACTTCGACTTCGACTTCGACTTCGACTTCGACTTCGACTTCGACTTCGACTTCGACTTCGACTTCGACTTTGACTTTGACTTTGACTTCGACTTCGACTTCGTCTTCGACTTCGACTTCGATTTCGACTTCGACTTCGACTTCGACTTCGACTTCGACTTCGACTTCGCTTTCGTTTTCGATATCGATATCGATATCGATATCGACTTCGACTTCGACTTCGACTTCGACTTCGATTTCGACTTCGATTCCGACTTCGATTTCGTTATCGACTTCGATTTTGATTTCGACTTCGACTTCGATTTCGTTTTCGATATCGATATCGACTTCGACTTCGATATCGATATCGACTTCGATTTCGATATCGATATCGACTTCGACTTCGATTTCGACTTCGATTTCGACTTCGACTTCGACTTCGACTTCGACTTCGACTTCGACTTCGACTTCGATTTCGATATCGACTTCGACTTCGACTTCGACTTCGACTTCGACTTCGACTTCGATTTCGTTTTCGATATCGATATCGACTTCGACTTCGATTTCGATATCGACTTCGATTTCGATATCGATATCGACTTCGACTTCGATTTCGAATTCGAATTCGATTTCGTTATCGACTTCGATTTCGATTTCGATTTCGACTTCGACTTCGACTTCGACTTCGACTTCGATTTCGATTTCGATTTCGACTTCGACTTCGACTTCGACTTCGACTTCGACTTCGACTTCGACTTCGACTTCGACTTCGACTTCGACTTCGACTTCGACTTCGACTTCGACTTCGACTTCGACTTCGATTTCGATATCGCCTTCGATTTCGATTTCGACCTCGACTTCGACTTCGACTTCGACTTCGATTTCGACTTCGACTTCGACTTCGACTTCGACTTCGACTTCGACTTCGACTTCGACTTCGACTTCGACTTCGACTTCGACTTCGACTTCGACTTCGACTTCGACTTCGACTTCGACTTCGACCTCGACTTCGACTTCGACTTCGACTTCGACTTCGACTTCGACTTCGACTTCGACTTCGACTTCGACTTCGACTTCGACTTCGACTTCGACTTCGACTTCGACTTCGACCTCGACTTCGACTTCGACTTCGACTTCGACTTCGACTTCGACTTCGACTTCGACTTCGACTTCGACTTCGACTTCGATTTCGACTTCGATTTCGATTTCGTTTTCGATATCGATATCGATATCGACTTTGACTTCGACTTCGACTTCGACTTCGACTTCGACTTCGACTTCGACTTCGACTTCGACTTCGACTTCGACTTCGACTTCGACTTCGACTTCGACTTCGACTTCGACCTCGACTTCGACTCCGACTTCGACTTCGACTTCGACTTCGACCTCGACTTCGACTTCGACTTCGACTTCGACTTCGACTTCGACTTCGATTTCGATTTCGTTTTCGATATCGATATCGATATCGACTTTGACTTCGACTTCGACTTCGACTTCGACTTCGACTTCGACTTCGACTTCGACTTCGACTTCGACTTCGACTTCGACTTCGACTTCGACTTCGACTTCGACTTCGACTTCGACTTCGACATCGACTTCGACTTCGATTTCGATTTCGATTTCGACTTCGATTTCGACTTCGACTTCGACTTCGACTTCGACTTCGATTTCGATTTCGATTTCGATTTCGATTTCGACTTCGACTTCGACTTCGACTTCGACTTCGACTTCGACTTCGACTTCGACTTCGACTTCGACTTCGACTTCGACTTCGACTTCGACTTCGACTTCGACTTCGACTTCGACTTCGACTTCGACTTCGACTTCGATTTCGATTTCGATTTCGATTTCGATTTCGACTTCGACTTCGACTTCGATATCGCGTTCGATTTCGATTTCGACTTCGATTTCGATATCGACTTCGATTTCGATATCGATATCGATATCGATTTCGACTTCCACTTCGACTTCGACTTCGATTTCGATTTCGATTTCGACTTCGACTTCGACTTCGACTTCGACTTCGACTTCGACTTCGACTTCGACTTCGACTTCGACTTCGACTTCGACTTCGACTTCGACTTCGACTTCGACTTCGACTTCGACTTCGACTTCGACTTCGACTTCGACTTCGACTTCGACTTCGACTTCGATTTCGTTTTCGATATCGATATCGACTTCGACTTCGACTTCGATTTCGTTTTCGATATCGATATCGATATCGATATCGACTTCGACTTCGACTTCGATTTCGTTTTCGATATCGATATCGACTTCGACTTCGACTTCGACTTCGCCTTCGACTTCGACTTCGACTTTGATATCGCCTTCGATTTCGATTTCGACTTCGATTTCGACTTCGACTTCGACTTCGACTTCGACTTCGACTTCGATTTCGACTTCGATTTCGATATCGATATCGACTTCGACTTCGACTTCGACTTCGACTTCGACTTCGACTTCGACTTCGACTTCGACTTCGACTTCGACTTCGACTTCGACTTCGACTTCGACTTCGACTTCGACTTCGACTTCGACTTCGACTTCGACTTCGACTTCGACTTCGACTTCGACTTCGACTTCGACTTCGACTTCGACGTCGACTTCGACTTCGACTTCGACTTCGACTTCGACTTCGACTTCGACTTCGACTTCGACTTCGACTTCGACTTCGACTTCGACTTTGACTTCGACTTCGACTTCGACTTCGACTTCGACTTCGACTTCGACTTCGACTTCGACTTCGACTTTGACTTCGACTTCGACTTCGACTTCGACTTCGACTTCGACTTTGACTTCGACTTCGATTTCGATATCGCCTTCGATTTCGATTTCGATTTCGATTTCGTTTTCGATATCGATATCGATATCGATATCGACTTCGACTTCGACTTCGACTTCGACTTCGACTTCGACTTCGACTTCGACTTCGACTTCGACTTCGACTTCGACTTCGACTTCGACATCGACTTCGACTTCGATTTCGATTTCGATTTCGACTTCGATTTCGACTTCGACTTCGACTTCGACTTCGACTTCGATTTCGATTTCGATTTCGATTTCGTTTTCGATTTCGATTTCGTTTTCGATATCGATATCGATATCGATATCGACTTCGACTTCGATATCGCCTTCGATATCGCCTTCGATTTCGACTTCGACTTCGACTTCGACTTCGATTTCGATTTCGATTTCGATTTCGACTTCGACTTCGACTTCGACTTCGACTTCGATTTCGATTTCGATATCGACTTCGACTTCGACTTCGACTTCGACTTCGACTTCGACTTCGACTTCGACTTCGACTTCGACTTCGACTTCGACTTCGACTTCGACTTCGACTTCGACTTCGACTTCGACTTCGACTTCGACTTCGACTTCGACTTCGACTTCGACTTCGACTTCGACTTCGACTTCGACTTCGACTTCGATTTCGTTTTCGATATCGATATCGACTTCGACTTCGATTTCGATATCGACTTCGATTTCGATATCGATATCGACTTCGACTTCGATTTCGACTTCGACTTCGACCTCGATTTCGATATCGCCTTCGATTTCGATTTCGACCTCGACTTCGACTTCGACTTCGATTTCGATTTCGACTTCGACTTCGACTTCGACTTCGACTTCGACTTCGACTTCGACTTCGATTTCGATTTCGACTTCGACTTCGACTTCGACTTCGACTTCGACTTCGACTTCGATTTCGTTTTCGATATCGATATCGACTTCGACTTCGATTTCGATATCGACTTCGATTTCGACTTCGACCTCGATTTCGATATCGCCTTCGATTTCGATTTCGACCTCGACTTCGACTTCGACTTCGATTTCGATTTCGACTTCGACTTCGACTTCGACTTCGACTTCGACTTCGACTTCGACTTCGATTTCGATTTCGACTTCGACTTCGACTTCGACTTCGACTTCGACTTCGACTTCGATTTCGTTTTCGATATCGATATCGACTTCGACTTCGATTTCGATATCGACTTCGATTTCGATATCGATATCGACTTCGACTTCGATTTCGACTTCGATGTCGTTATCGACTTCGATTTCGATTTCGATTTCGACTTCGACTTCGACTTCGACTTCGACTTCGACTTCGACCTCGATTTCGATATCGCCTTCGATTTCGATTTCGACTTCGACTTCGACTTCGACTTCGACTTCGACTTCGACTTCGACTTCGACTTCGACTTCGACTTCGACTTCGACTTCGACTTCGACTTCGACTTCGACTTCGACTTCGACTTCGACTTCGACTTCGACTTCGACTTCGACTTCGACTTCGACTTCGACTTCGACTTCGACTTCGACTTCGACTTCGACTTCGACTTCGACTTCGACTTCGACTTCGACTTCGACTTCGACTTCGACTTCGACTTCGACTTCGACTTCGACTTCGACTTCGACTTCGACTTCGACTTCGACCTCGACTTCGACTTCGACTTCGACTTCGACTTCGACTTCGACTTCGACTTCGACTTCGACTTCGACTTCGACTTCGACTTCGACTTCGACTTCGACTTCGACTTCGACTTCGACTTCGACTTCGACTTCGACTTCGACTTCGACTTCGACTTCGACTTTGACTTTGACTTTGACTTTGACTTTGACTTTGACTTTGACTTTGACTTCGTCTTCGACTTCGACTTCGATTTCGACTTCGACTTCGACTTCGACTTCGACTTCGACTTCGACTTCGCTTTCGTTTTCGATATCGATATCGATATCGATATCGACTTCGACTTCGACTTCGACTTCGACTTCGATTTCGACTTCGATTCCGACTTCGATTTCGTTATCGACTTCGATTTTGATTTCGACTTCGACTTCGATTTCGTTTTCGATATCGATATCGACTTCGACTTCGATTTCGATATCGACTTCGATTTCGATATCGATATCGACTTCGACTTCGATTTCGAATTCGATTTCGACTTCGACTTCGACTTCGACTTCGACTTCGACTTCGACTTCGACTTCGACTTCGATTTCGATTTCGACTTCGACTTCGACTTCGACTTCGACTTCGACTTCGATTTCGTTTTCGATATCGATATCGACTTCGACTTCGATTTCGATATCGACTTCGATTTCGATATCGATATCGACTTCGACTTCGATTTCGAATTCGATTTCGTTATCGACTTCGATTTCGATTTCGATTTCGACTTCGACTTCGACTTCGACTTCGACTTCGACTTCGACTTCGACTTCGACTTCGACTTCGACTTCGACTTCGACTTCGACTTCGACTTCGACTTCGACTTCGACTTCGATTTCGATATCGCCTTCGATTTCGATTTCGACCTCGACTTCGACTTCGACTTCGACTTCGATTTCGATTTCGACTTCGACTTCGACTTCGACTTCGACTTCGACTTCGACTTCGACTTCGACTTCGACTTCGACTTCGACTTCGACTTCGACTTCGACTTCGACCTCGACTTCGACTTCGACTTCGACTTCGACTTCGATTTCGATTTCGTTTTCGATATCGATATCGATATCGATATCGATATCGACTTCGACTTCGACTTCGACTTCGACTTCGACTTCGACTTCGACTTCGACTTCGACTTCGACTTCGACTTCGACTTCGACTTCGACTTCGACTTCGACTTCGACTTCGACCTCGACTTCGACTCCGACTTCGACTTCGACTTCGACTTCGACCTCGACTTCGACTTCGACTTCGACTTCGATATCGACTTCGACTTCGACTTCGACTTCGACTTCGATTTCGACTTCGATTCCGACTTCGATTTCGTTATCGACTTCGATTTTGATTTCGACTTCGACTTCGATTTCGTTTTCGATATCGATATCGACTTCGACTTCGATTTCGATATCGACTTCGATTTCGATATCGATATCGACTTCGACTTCGATTTCGACTTCGATTTCGACTTCGACTTCGACTTCGACTTCGACTTCGACTTCGACTTCGACTTCGACTTCGACTTCGATTTCGATTTCGACTTCGACTTCGACTTCGACTTCGACTTCGACTTCGACTTCGATTTCGTTTTCGATATCGATATCGACTTCGACTTCGATTTCGATATCGACTTCGATTTCGATATCGATATCGACTTCGACTTCGATTTCGAATTCGATTTCGTTATCGACTTCGATTTCGATTTCGATTTCGACTTCGACTTCGACTTCGACTTCGACTTCGACTTCGACTTCGACTTCGACTTCGACTTCGACTTCGACTTCGACTTCGACTTCGACTTCGACTTCGACTTCGACTTCGACTTCGACTTCGACTTCGACTTCGATTTCGATATCGCCTTCGATTTCGATTTCGACTTCGACTTCGACTTCGACTTCGACTTCGATTTCGATTTCGACTTCGACTTCGACTTCGACTTCGACTTCGACTTCGACTTCGACTTCGACTTCGACTTCGACTTCGACTTCGACTTCGACTTCGACTTCGACTTCGACTTCGACTTCGACTTCGACTTCGACTTCGACTTCGACTTCGACTTCGACCTCGACTTCGACTTCGACTTCGACTTCGACTTCGATTTCGACTTCGACTTCGACTTCGACTTCGACTTCGACCTCGACTTCGACTTCGACTTCGACTTCGACTTCGACTTCGACTTCGACTTCGACTTCGACTTCGACTTCGACTTCGACTTCGACTTCGACTTCGACTTCGACTTCGATTTCGATTTCGTTTTCGATATCGATATCGACTTCGACTTCGACTTCGACTTCGACTTCGACCTCGACTTCGACTTCGACCTCGACTTCGACTTCGATTTCGATATCGCCTTCGATTTCGATTTCGACCTCGACTTCGACTTCGACTTCGATTTCGATTTCGACTTCGACTTCGACTTCGACTTCGACTTCGACTTCGACTTCGACTTCGACTTCGACTTCGACTTCGACTTCGACTTCGACTTCGACTTCGACTTCGACTTCGACTTCGACCTCGACTTCGACTTCGACTTCGACTTCGACTTCGACTTCGACTTCGACCTCGACTTCGACTTCGACTTCGACTTCGACTTCGACTTCGACTTCGACTTCGACTTCGACTTCGACTTCGACTTCGACTTCGACTTCGACTTCGACTTCGACTTCGACTTCGATTTCGATTTCGTTTTCGATATCGATATCGATATCGACTTTGACTTCGACTTCGACTTCGACTTCGACTTCGACTTCGACTTCGACTTCGACTTCGACTTCGACTTCGACTTCGACTTCGACTTCGACTTCGACTTCGACTTCGACTTCGACTTCGACTTCGACTTCGACTTCGACTTCGACTTCGACTTCGACTTCGACTTCGACTTCGACTTCGACTTCGACTTCGACTTCGACTTCGACTTCGATTTCGACTTCGATTTCGACTTCGACTTCGACTTCGACTTCGACTTCGACTTCGATTTCGACTTCGACTTCGACTTCGATTTCGATTTCGACTTCGACTTCGACTTCGACTTCGACTTCGACTTCGACTTCGACTTCGACTTCGACTTCGACTTCGACTTCGACTTCGACTTCGACTTCGACTTCGACTTCGACTTCGACTTCGACTTCGACTTCGACTTCGACTTCGACTTCGAGTTCGACTTCGACTTCGACTTCGACTTCGACTTCGACTTCGACTTCGACTTCGACTTCGACTTCGACTTCGACTTCGACTTCGACTTTGACTTCGACTTCGACTTTGACTTTGACTTCGACTTCGATTTCGTTTTCGATATCGATATCGACTTCGACTTCGATTTCGATATCGACTTCGATTTCGATATCGATATCGACTTCGACTTCGATTTCGACTTCGATTTCGTTATCGACTTCGATTTCGACTTCGACTTCGACTTCGACTTCGACGTCGACTTCGACTTCGACTTCGACTTCGACTTCGACTTCGACTTAGATTTCGTTCTCGATATCGAGATCGATATCGATATCGACTTCGACTTCGACTTCGACTTCGACTTCGACTTCGACTTCGACTTCGACTTCGACTTCGATTTCGATTTCAACTTCCACTTCGACTTCGATTTCGATATCGATTTCGATATCGACTTCGATTTCGATATCGATATCGATATCGATATCGACTTCGACTTCGACTTCGACTTCGACTTCGCCTTCGACTTCGACTTCGACTTCGACTTCGATTTCGATTTCGACTTCGACTTCGACTTCGACTTCGACTTCGACTTCGACTTCGACTTCGACTTTGACTTCGACTTCGACTTCGACTTCGACTTCGACTTCGACTTCGACTTCGACTTCGACTTCGACTTCGACTTCGACTTCGACTTCGACTTCGACTTCGACTTCGACTTCGACTTCGATTTCGATTTCGTTTTCGATATCGATATCGATATCGATATCGATATCGACTTCGACTTCGACTTCGACTTCGACTTCGACTTCGACTTCGACTTCGACTTCGACTTCGACTTCGACTTCGACTTCGACTTCGACTTCGACTTCGACTTCGACCTCGACTTCGACTCCGACTTCGACTTCGACTTCGACTTCGACCTCGACTTCGACTTCGACTTCGACTTCGACTTCGACTTCGATTTCGATTTCGTTTTCGATATCGATATCGATATCGACTTTGACTTCGACTTCGACTTCGACTTCGACTTCGACTTCGACTTCGACTTCGACTTCGACTTCGACTTCGACTTCGACTTCGACTTCGACTTCGACTTCGACTTCGACTTCGACTTCGACTTCGACTTCGACTTCGACTTCGACCTCGACTTCGACTTCGATTTCGACTTCGATTTCGACTTCGACTTCGACTTCGACTTCGACTTCGACTTCGATTTCGACTTCGACTTTGACTTTGACTTTGACTTTGACTTTGACTTTGACTTCGATTTCGTTTTCGATATCGACTTCGACTTCGATTTCGACTTCGACTTCGACTTCGACTTCGACTTCGACTTCGACTTCGACTTCGACTTCGACTTCGACTTCGACTTCGACTTCGACTTCGACTTCGACTTCGACTTCGACTTCGACTTCGACTTCGACTTCGACTTTGACTTTGACTTTGACTTTGACTTTGACTTTGACTTCGATTTCGTTTTCGATATCGATATCGACTTCGACTTCGATTTCGATATCGACTTCGATTTCGATATCGATATCGACTTCGACTTCGATTTCGACTTCGATTTCGTTATCGACTTCGATTTCGACTTCGACTTCGACTTCGACTTCGACGTCGACTTCGACTTCGACTTCAACTTCGACTTCGACTTCGACTTAGATTTCGTTTTCGATATCGATATCGATATCGCCTTCGATTTCGATTTCGACTTCGACTTCGACTTCGACTTCGACTTCGACTTAGATTTCGTTTTCGATATCGAGATCGATATCGATATCGACTTCGACTTCGACTTCGACTTCGACTTCGACTTCGACTTCGACTTCGACTTCGATTTCGATTTCAACTTCCACTTCGACTTCGATTTCGATATCGATTTCGATATCGACTTCGATTTCGATATCGATATCGATATCGATATCGACTTCGACTTCGACTTCGACTTCGACTTCGACTTCGCCTTCGACTTCGACTTCGACTTCGATTTCGATTTCGACTTCGACTTCGACTTCGACTTCGACTTCGACTTCGACTTCGACTTCGACTTCGACTTCGACTTCGACTTCGACTTCGACTTCGACTTCGACTTCGACTTCGACTTCGACTTCGACTTCGACTTCGACTTCGACTTCGACTTCGACTTCGACTTCGACTTCGACTTCGACTTCGCTTTCGTTTTCGATATCGATATCGACTTCGACTTCGACTTCGACTTCGACTTCGACTTCGACTTCGTTTTCGATATCGATATCGACTTCGACTTCGACTTCGACTTCGATTTCGATATCGATATCGATATCGACTTCGACTTCGACTTCGACTTCGACTTCGACTTCGACTTCGACTTCGACTTCGACTTCGACTTCGACTTCGACTTCGACTTCGACTTCGACTTCGACTTCGACTTCGACTTCGACTTCGACTTCGACTTCGACTTCGACTTCGACTTCGATTTCGATATCGACTTCGATTTCGATTTCGACTTCGACTTCGACTTCGACTTCGACTTAGATTTCGTTTTCGATATCGATATCGATATCGCCTTCGATTTCGATTTCGACTTCGACTTCGACTTCGACTGCGACTTCGACTTCGACTTCGACTTCGACTTCGACTTCGACTTCGATTTCGATTTCGATTTCGATTTCGATTTCGATTTCGACTTCGACTTCGACTTCGATATCGCGTTCGATTTCGATTTCGACTTCGATTTCGATATCGACTTCGATTTCGATATCGATATCGATATCGATTTCGACTTCCACTTCGACTTCGACTTCGATTTCGATTTCGATTTCGACTTCGACTTCGACTTCGACTTCGACTTCGACTTCGACTTCGACTTCGACTTCGACTTCGACTTCGACTTCGACTTCGACTTCGACTTCGATTTCGACTTCGACTTCGACTTCGAGTTCGACTTCGACTTCGACTTCGACTTCGACTTCGACTTCGACTTCGACTTCGACTTCGACTTCGACTTCGACTTCGACTTCGACTTCGACTTCGACTTCGATTTCGATTTCGACTTCGACTTCGACTTCGACTTCGACTTCGACTTCGATTTCGATTTCGATTTCGATTTCGATTTCGATATCGCGTTCGATTTCGATTTCGACTTCGATTTCGATATCGACTTCGATTTCGATATCGATATCGATATCGATATCGACTTCGACTTCGACTTCGACTTCGACTTCGACTTCGACTTCGACTTCGATTTCGACTTCGACTTCGATTTCGACTTCGATTTCGACTTCGACTTCGACTTCGACTTCGACTTCGACTTCGACTTCGACTTCGATATCGATTTCGATATCGACCTCGACTTCGACTTCGACTTCGACTTCGACTTCGACTTCGACTTCGACTTCGACTTCGACTTCGACTTCGACTTCGACTTCGACTTCGACTTCGACTTCGACTTCGACTTCGACTTCGACTTCGACTTCGACTTCGACTTCGACTTCGACTTCGACTTCGACTTCGACTTCGACTTCGACTTCGACTTCGACTTCGACCTCGACTTCGACTTCGACTTCGACTTCGAATTCGACTTCGACTTCGACTTCGACTTCGACTTCGACTTCGACTTCGACTTCGACTTCGACTTCGACTTCGACTTCGACTTCGACTTCGACTTCGACTTCGACTTCGACTTTGACTTTGACTTTGACTTTGACTTTGACTTTGACTTCGTCTTCGACTTCGACTTCGATTTCGACTTCGACTTCGACTTCGACTTCGACTTCGACTTCGACTTCGCTTTCGTTTTCGATATCGATATCGATATCGATATCGATATCGATATCGACTTCGACTTCGACTTCGACTTCGACTTCGATTTCGACTTCGATTCCGACTTCGATTTCGTTATCGACTTCGATTTTGATTTCGACTTCGACTTCGATTTCGTTTTCGATATCGATATCGACTTCGACTTCGATTTCGATATCGACTTCGATTTCGATATCGATATCGACTTCGACTTCGATTTCGACTTCGATTTCGACTTCGACTTCGACTTCGACTTCGACTTCGACTTCGACTTCGACTTCGACTTCGACTTCGATTTCGATTTCGACTTCGACTTCGACTTCGACTTCGACTTCGACTTCGACTTCGATTTCGTTTTCGATATCGATATCGACTTCGACTTCGATTTCGATATCGACTTCGATTTCGATATCGATATCGACTTCGACTTCGATTTCGAATTCGATTTCGTTATCGACTTCGATTTCGATTTCGATTTCGACTTCGACTTCGACTTCGACTTCGACTTCGACTTCGACTTCGACTTCGACTTCGACTTCGACTTCGACTTCGACTTCGACTTCGACTTCGACTTCGACTTCGACTTCGACTTCGACTTCGACTTCGACTTCGACTTCGACTTCGATTTCGATATCGCCTTCGATTTCGATTTCGACCTCGACTTCGACTTCGACTTCGACTTCGATTTCGATTTCGACTTCGACTTCGACTTCGACTTCGACTTCGACTTCGACTTCGACTTCGACTTCGACTTCGACTTCGACTTCGACTTCGACTTCGACTTCGACTTCGACTTCGACTTCGACTTCGACTTCGACTTCGACTTCGACTTCGACTTCGACCTCGACTTCGACTTCGACTTCGACTTCGACTTCGATTTCGACTTCGACTTCGACTTCGACTTCGACTTCGACCTCGACTTCGACTTCGACTTCGACTTCGACTTCGACTTCGACTTCGACTTCGACTTCGACTTCGACTTCGACTTCGACTTCGACTTCGACTTCGACTTCGACTTCGATTTCGATTTCGTTTTCGATATCGATATCGACTTCGACTTCGACTTCGACTTCGACTTCGACCTCGACTTCGACTTCGACCTCGACTTCGACTTCGATTTCGATATCGCCTTCGATTTCGATTTCGACCTCGACTTCGACTTCGACTTCGATTTCGATTTCGACTTCGACTTCGACTTCGACTTCGACTTCGACTTCGACTTCGACTTCGACTTCGACTTCGACTTCGACTTCGACTTCGACTTCGACTTCGACTTCGACTTCGACTTCGACCTCGACTTCGACTTCGACTTCGACTTCGACTTCGACTTCGACTTCGACCTCGACTTCGACTTCGACTTCGACTTCGACTTCGACTTCGACTTCGACTTCGACTTCGACTTCGACTTCGACTTCGACTTCGACTTCGACTTCGACTTCGACTTCGACTTCGACCTCGACTTCGACTTCGACTTCGACTTCGACCTCGACTTCGACTCCGACTTCGACTTCGACTTCGACTTCGACTTCGACCTCGACTTCGACTTCGACTTCGACTTCGACTTCGATTTCGATTTCGTTTTCGATATCGATATCGATATCGACTTTGACTTCGACTTCGACTTCGACTTCGACTTCGACTTCGACTTCGACTTCGACTTCGACTTCGACTTCGACTTCGACTTCGACTTCGACTTCGACTTCGACTTCGACTTCGACTTCGACTTCGACTTCGACCTCGACTTCGACTTCGATTTCGACTTCGATTTCGACTTCGACTTCGACTTCGACTTCGACTTCGACTTCGATTTCGACTTCGACTTCGACTTCGACTTCGACTTCGACTTCGACTTCGACTTCGACTTCGACTTCGACTTCGACTTCGACTTCGACTTCGACTTCGACTTCGACTTCGACTTCGACTTCGACTTCGACTTCGACTTCGACTTCGACTTCGACTTCGACTTCGACTTCGACTTTGACTTCGACTTTGACTTTGACTTTGACTTTGACTTCGATTTCGTTTTCGATATCGATATCGACTTCGACTTCGATTTCGATATCGACTTCGATTTCGATATCGATATCGACTTCGACTTCGATTTCGACTTCGATTTCGTTATCGACTTCGATTTCGACTTCGACTTCGACCTCGACTTCGACTTCGATTTCGATATCGCCTTCGATTTCGATTTCGACCTCGACTTCGACTTCGACTTCGACTTCGATTTCGATTTCGACTTCGACTTCGACTTCGACTTCGACTTCGACTTCGACTTCGACTTCGACTTCGACTTCGACTTCGACTTCGACTTCGACTTCGACTTCGACTTCGACTTCGACTTCGACTTCGACTTCGACCTCGACTTCGACTTCGACTTCGACTTCGACTTCGACTTCGACTTCGACCTCGACTTCGACTTCGACTTCGACTTCGACTTCGACTTCGACTTCGACTTCGACTTCGACTTCGACTTCGACTTCGACTTCGACTTCGACTTCGACTTCGACTTCGACTTCGACCTCGACTTCGACTTCGACTTCGACTTCGACTTCGACTTCGACTTCGACTTCGACTTCGACTTCGACTTCGACTTCGACTTCGACTTCGACTTCGACCTCGACTTCGACTCCGACTTCGACTTCGACTTCGACTTCGACTTCGACCTCGACTTCGACTTCGACTTCGACTTCGACTTCGATTTCGATTTCGTTTTCGATATCGATATCGATATCGACTTTGACTTCGACTTCGACTTCGACTTCGACTTCGACTTCGACTTCGACTTCGACTTCGACTTCGACTTCGACTTCGACTTCGACTTCGACTTCGACTTCGACTTCGACTTCGACTTCGACTTCGACTTCGACTTCGACTTCGACTTCGACTTCGACCTCGACTTCGACTTCGATTTCGACTTCGATTTCGACTTCGACTTCGACTTCGACTTCGACTTCGACTTCGATTTCGACTTCGACTTCGACTTCGACTTCGACTTCGACTTCGACTTCGACTTCGACTTCGACTTCGACTTCGACTTCGACTTCGACTTCGACTTCGACTTCGACTTCGACTTCGACTTCGACTTCGACTTCGACTTCGACTTCGACTTCGACTTCGACTTTGACTTTGACTTTGACTTTGACTTTGACTTTGACTTCGATTTCGTTTTCGATATCGATATCGACTTCGACTTCGATTTCGATATCGACTTCGATTTCGATATCGATATCGATTTCGACTTCGACTTCGACTTCGACTTCGACGTCGACTTCGACTTCGACTTCAACTTCGACTTCGACTTCGACTTAGATTTCGTTTTCGATATCGATATCGATATCGCCTTCGATTTCGATTTCGACTTCGACTTCGACTTCGACTTCGACTTCGACTTCGACTTCGACTTCGACTTCGACTTCGACTTCGACTTCGACTTCGACTTCGACTTCGACTTCGACTTCGACTTCGACTTCGACTTCGATTTCGATATCGACTTCGATTTCGATTTCGACTTCGACTTCGACTTCGACTTCGACTTAGATTTCGTTTTCGATATCGATATCGATATCGCCTTCGATTTCGATTTCGACTTCGACTTCGACTTCGACTGCGACTTCGACTTCGACTTCGACTTCGACTTCGACTTCGACTTCGATTTCGATTTCGATTTCGATTTCGATTTCGACTTCGACTTCGACTTCGATATCGCGTTCGATTTCGACTTCGACTTCGACTTCGATTTCGATTTCGTTTTCGATATCGATATCGATATCGACTTTGACTTCGACTCGAAGTCGATATCGAAAGTCGATATCGAAATCGAAGTCGAAGTGGAAGTTGAAATCGAAATCGAAGTCGAAGTCGAAGTCGAAGTCGAAGTCGAAGTCGAAGTCGAAGTCGAAGTCGATATCGATATCGATATCGATATCGCAAACGAAATCGAAATCGAAATCGAAGGCGATATCGAAATCGAAGTCGAAGTCGAAGGCGAAGTCGAAGTCGAAGTCGAAGTCGAAGTCAAAGTCGATATCGAAATCGAAGTCGAAATCGAAGTCGAAGTCGAAGTCGAAGTCGAAGTCGAAGTCGAAGTCGAAGTCGAAGTCGAAGTCGAAGTCGAAGTCGAAGTCGAGGCGAAGTCGAAGTCGAAGTCGAAGTCGAAGTCGAAGTCGAAGTCGAAGTCGAAGTCGAAGTCGAAGTCGAAGTCGAAGTCGAAGTCGAAGTCGAAGGCGAAGTCGAAGTCGATATCGATATCGAAAACGAAATCGAAATCGAAGGCGATATCGAAATCGAAGTCGAAGTCGAAGTCGAAGTCGATATCGAAATCGAAATCGAAATCGAAATCGAAGTCGAAGTCGAAGTGGAAGTCGAATCGAAATCGAAGTCGAAGTCGAAGTCGAAGTCGAAGTCGATATCGATATCGATATCGAAAACGAAATCGAAGTCGAAGTCGAAGTCGATATCGATATCGATATCGAAATCGAAATCCGATATCGATATCGATATCGAAAACGAAATCGAAGTCGAAGTCGAAGTCGATATCGATATCGAAATCGAAGTCGATATCGAAATCGAAGTCGAAGTCGATATCGATATCGATCTCGATATCGAAAACGAAATCTAAGTCGAAGTCGAAGTCGAAATCGAAATCGAAGGCGATATCGATATCGATATCGAAATCGAAATCGAAGTCGAAATCGAAATCGAAATCGAAGTCGAAGTCGAAGTCGAAGTCGAAGTCGAAGTCGATATCGATATCGATATCGATATCGAAAACGAAATCGAAATCGAAATCGAAGGCGATATCGAAATCGAAGTCGAAGTCGATATCGATATCGATCTCGATATCGAAAACGAAATCTAAGTCGAAGTCGAAGTCGAAGTCGAAGTCGTAGTCGAAATCGAAATCGAAGGCGATATCGATATCGATATCGAAATCGAAATCGAAGTCGAAATCGAAATCGAAAACGAAATCTAAGTCGAAGTCGAAGTCGAAGTCGAAATCGAAATCGAAGTCGATATCGAAATCGAAGTCGAAGTCGAAGTCGAAGTCGATATCGATATCGATATCGATATCGAAAACGAAATCGAAATCGAAATCGAAGGCGATATCGAAATCGAAGTCGAAGTCGATATCGATATCGATCTCGATATCGAAAACGAAATCTAAGTCGAAGTCGAAGTCGAAGTCGAAGTCGTAGTCGAAATCGAAATCGAAGGCGATATCGATATCGATATCGAAATCGAAATCGAAGTCGAAATCGAAATCGAAATCGAAATCGAAGTCGAAGTCGAAGTCGAAGTCGAAATCGAAATCGAAGTCGAAGTCGATATCGAAATCGAAGTCGAAGTCGAAGTCGAAGTCGAAGTCGAAGTCGAAATCGAAATCGAAGTCGAAGTCGATATCGAAATCGAAGTCGAAGTCGAAATCGAAGTCGAAATCGAAGTCGAAGTCGAAATCGAAGTCGAAGTCGAAGTCGAAGTCGAAGTCGAAGTCGAAGTCGAAGTCGAAGTCGAAGTCGATATCGATATCGATATCGATATCGAAATCGAAGTCGATATCGAAATCGAAGTCGAAGTGGAAGTTGAAATCGAAATCGAACGCGATATCGAAATCGAAATCGAAATCGAAATCGAAAGTCGAAGTCGAAGTCGAAGTCGAAGTCGAAGTCGAAATCGAAATCGAAGTCGAAGTCGAAGTCGAAGTCGAAGTCGAAGTCGAAGTCGAAGTCGAAGTCGAAGTCGAAGTCGAAGTCGAAGTCGAAGTCGAAGTCGAAATCGAAGTCGAAGTCGAAGTCGAAGTCGAAGGCGAAGTCGAAGTCGAAGTCGAAGTCGATATCGATATCGATATCGATATCGAAATCGAAGTCGATATCGAAATCGAAGTCGAAGTGGAAGTTGAAATCGAAATCGAAGTCGAAGTCGAAGTCGAAGTCGAGGAAGTCGAAGTCGAAGTCGAAGTCGATATCGATATCGATATCGATATCGCAAACGAAATCGAAATCGAAATCGAAGGCGATATCGAAATCGAAGTCGAAGTCGAAGGCGAAGTCGAAGTCGAAGTCGAAGTCGAAGTCAAAGTCGATATCGAAATCGAAGTCGAAATCGAAGTCGAAGTCGAAGTCGAAGTCGAAGTCGAAGTCGAAGTCGAAGTCGAAGTCGAAGTCGAAGTCGAAGTCGAAGTCGAAGTCGAAGTCGAAGTCGAAGTCGAAGTCGAAGTCGAAGTCGAAGTCGAAGTCGAAGTCGAAGTCGAAGTCGAAGTCGATAGTCGAAGTCGAAATCGAAATCGAAGGCGATATCGAAATCGAAGTCGAAGTCGAAGTCGAAGTCGAAATCGAAATCGAAATCGAAGTCGAAGTCGAAGTCGAAGTGGAAGTCGATATCGAAATCGAAGTCGAAGTCGAAGTCGAAGTCGAAGTCGATATCGATATCGATATCGAAAACGAAATCGAAGTCGAAGTCGAAGTCGATATCGATATCGATATCGAAAACGAAATCGAAATCGAAATCGAAGGCGATATCGATATCGATATCGAAAACGAAATCTAAGTCGAAGTCGAAGTCGAAGTCGATATCGATATCGAAATCGAAGTCGATATCGAAATCGAAGTCGAAGTCGATATCGATATCGATCTCGATATCGAAAACGAAATCTAAGTCGAAGTCGAAGTCGAAGTCGAAGTCGAAGTCGATATCGATATCGATATCGAAAACGAAATCGAAGTCGAAGTCGAAGTCGATATCGATATCGATATCGAAAACGAAATCGAAATCGAAATCGAAGGCGATATCGATATCGATATCGAAAACGAAATCTAAGTCGAAGTCGAAGTCGAAGTCGAAGTCGAAATCGAAATCGAAGTCGATATCGAAATCGAAGTCGAAGTCGAAGTCGAAGTCGATATCGATATCGATATCGATATCGATATCGAAAACGAAATCGAAATCGAAATCGAAGGCGATATCGAAATCGAAGTCGAAGTCGATATCGATATCGATCTCGATATCGAAAACGAAATCTAAGTCGAAGTCGAAGTCGAAGTCGAAATCGAAATCGAAGGCGATATCGATATCGATATCGAAATCGAAATCGAAGTCGAAATCGAAATCGAAATCGAAATCGAAGTCGAAGTCGAAGTCGAAGTCGAAATCGAAATCGAAGTCGAAGTCGATATCCGAAATCGAAGTCGAAGTCGAAGTCGAAGTCGAAGTCGAAGTCGAAGTCGAAGTCGAAGTCGAAGTCGAAGTCGAAGTCGAAGTCGAAATCGAAGTCGAAATCGAAGTCGAAGTCGAAATCGAAGTCGAAGTCGAAGTCGAAGTCGAAGTCGAAGTCGATATCGATATCGATATCGATATCGAAATCGAAGTCGATATCGAAATCGAAGTCGAAATCGAAATCGAACGCGATATCGAAATCGAAATCGAAATCGAAATCGAAATCGAAATCGAAGTCGAAGTCGAAGTCGAAGTCGAAGTCGAAGTCGAAATCGAAATCGAAATCGAAGTCGAAGTCGAAGTCGAAGTCGAAGTCGAAGTCGAAGTCGAAGTCGAAGTCGAAGTCGAAGTCGAAGTCGAAGTCGAAATCGAACTCGAAGTCGAAGTCGAAGTCGAAGTCGAAGTCGAAGTCGAAGTCGAAGTCGAAGTCGAAGTCGAAGTCGAAGTCGAAGTCGAAGTCGAAGTCGAAGTCGAAGTCGAAGTCGAAATCGAAATCGAAATCGAAGTCGAAGTCGAAGTGGAAGTCGAAATCGATATCGATATCGATATCGAAATCGAAGTCGATATCGAAATCGAAGTCGAAATCGAAATCGAACGCGATATCGAAGTCGAAGTCGAAGTCGAAATCGAAATCGAAATCGAAATCGAAATCGAAGTCGAAGTCGAAATCGAAGTCGAAGTCGAAGTCGAAGTCGAAGTCGAAGTCGAAATCGAAATCGAAGGCGATATCGATATGATATCAAACGAAATCTAAGTCGAAGTCGAAGTCGAAGTCGAAATCGAAATCGAAGTCGATATCGAAATCGAAGTCGAAGTCGAAGTCGAAGTCGAAGTCGAAGTCGAAGTCGAAGTCGAAGTCGAAGTCGAAGTCGAAGTCGAAGTCGAAGTCGAAGTCGAAGTCGAAGTCGAGTCGAAGTCGAAGTCGAAGTCGAAGTCGAGATCGATATCGATATCGATATCGAAATCGAGATCGAAGTCGAAGTCGAAGTCGATATCGATATCGAAAACGAAGTCGAAATCGAAGTCGAAGTCGATATCGATATCGATATCGATATCGACTTCGACTTCGACTTCGACTTCGACTTCGACTTCGACTTCGACTTCGACTTCGACTTCGACTTCGACTTCGACTTCGACTTCGACTTCGACTTCGACTTCGACTTCGACTTCGACTTCGACTTCGACTTCGACTTCGACTTCGACTTCGACTTCGACTTCGATTTCGATATCGACTTCGATTTCGATTTCGACTTCGACTTCGACTTCGACTTCGACTTCGACTTCGATTTCGTTTTCGATATCGATATCGACTATCGCCTTCGATTTCGATTTCGACTTCGACTTCGACTTCGACTTCGACTTCGACTTCGACTTCGACTTCGACTTCGACTTCGACTTCGATTTCGATTTCGATTTCGATTTCGATCTTCGACTTCGACTTCGACTTCGATATCGCCTTCGATTTCGATTTCGACTTCGATTTCGACTATCGACTTCGATTTCGATATCGATATCGACTATCGATTTCGACTTCGACTTCGACTTCGACTTCGATTTCGATTTCGATTTCGACTTCGACTTCGACTTCGACTTCGACTTCGACTTCGACTTCGACTTCGACTTCGACTTCGACTTCGACTTCGACTTCGATTTCGACTTCGACTTCGACTTCGACTTCGACTTCGACTTCGACTTCGACTTCGACTTCGACTTCGACTTCGACTTCGACTTCGACTTCGACTTCGACTTCGACTTCGATTTCGATTTCGATTTCGATTTCGATTTCGACTTCGACTTCGACTTCGACTTCGACTTCGACTTCGATTTCGATTTCGATTTCGATTTCGATTTCGATTTCGATTTCGATTCGATTTCGATTTCGACTTCGATTTCGATATTCGACTTCGATTTCGATCTTCGATATCGATATCGACTATCGACTTCGACTTCGACTTCGACTTCGACTTCGACTTCGACTTCGATTTCGACTTCGACTTCGATTTCGACTTCGATTTCGACTTCGACTTCGACTTCGACTTCGACTTCGACTTCGACTTCGACTTCGACTTCGACTTCGACTTCGACTTCGACTTCGACTTCGACTTCGATTTCGATTTCGACTTCGACTTCGATTTCGATTTCGACTTCGACTTCGACTTCGACTTCGATTTCGATTTCGATTTCGATTTCGACTTCGATTTCGATTTCGATTTCGATATCGATATCGACTTCGATTTCGATTTCGATTTCGACTTCGACTTCGACTTCGATTTCGTTTTCGATATCGACTTCGATTTCGATTTCGACTTCGACTTCGATTTCGATATCGCCTTCGATTTCGATTTCGATTTCGTTTTCGACTATCGATATCGATTATCGATATCGACTTCGACTTCGACTTCGACTTCGATTTCGATTTCGACTTCGATTTCGATTTCGACTTCGACTTCGACTTCGACTTCGACTTAGATTTCGATTTCGATATCGATTTCGATATCGCCTTCGATTTCGATTTCGATTTCGATTTCGATATCGATATCGATATCGACTTCGACTTCGACTTCGATTTCGTTTTCGATATCGACTTCGATATCGACTTCGACTTCGACTTCGACTTCGACTTCGACTTCGATTTCGATTTCGATATCGAGTTCGATATCGATATCGACTTCGACTTCGATTTCGACTATCGACTTCGATTTCGATATCGATATCGACTTCGACTTCGACTTCGACTTCGATTTCGATTTCGATATCGATATCGATATCGCCTTCGATTTCGATTTCGATTTCGTTTTCGATATCGATATCGATATCGACTTCGACTTCGACTTCGATTTCGTTTTCGATATCGATATCGATATCGACTTCGACTTCGACTTCGACTTCGACTTCGATTTCGATTTCGACTTCGACTTCGATTTCGACTTCGACTTCGATTTCGATTTCGATTTCGATATCGACTTCGACTTCGACTTCGACTTCGATTTCGATATCGACTTCGATTTCGATTTCGTTTTCGACTATCGATATCGACTTCGACTTCGCCTTCGACTTCGACTTCGACTTCGCCTTCGACTTCGACTTCGACTTCGACTTCGACTTCGACTTCGACTTCGACTTCGACTTCGACTTCGACTTCGACTTCGACTTCGACTTCGACTTCGACTTCGACTTCGACTTCGACTTCGACTTCGACTTCGACTTCGACTTCGACTTCGACTTCGACTTCGATTTCGACTTCGATTTCGATATCGACTTCGACTTCGACTTCGACTTCGACTTCGACTTCGCCTTCGACTTCGACTTCGATTTCGATATCGCCTTCGATTTCGATTTCGATTTCGTTTGATATCGATATCGATATCGATATCGACTTCGACTTCGACTTCGACTTCGACTTCGACTTCGACTTCGACTTCGACTTCGATTTCGATTTCAACTTCCACTTCGACTTCGATTTCGATATCGACTTCGATTTCGATATCGATATCGATATCGATATCGACTTCGACTTCGACTTCGACTTCGACTTCGACTTCGACTTCGACTTCGACTTCGATTTCGACTTCGACTTCGACTTCGACTTCGACTTCGACTTCGACTTCGACTTCGACTTCGACTTCGACTTCGATTTCGATTTCGATTTCGATTTCGATATCGACGTTCGATTTCGATTTCGACTTCGATTTCGATCTTCGATTTCGATTTCGATTTCGATATCGATATCGATATCGACTTCGACTTCGACTTCGACTTCGACTTCGACTTCGACTTCGACTTCGACTTCGATTTCGACTTCGACTTCGATTTCGACTTCGATTTCGACTTCGACTTCGATTTCGATATCGACTTCGACTTCGATTTCGATTTCGACTTCGACTTCGACTTCGACTTCGACTTCGACTTCGACTTCGATTTCGATATCGACTTCGACTTCGATTTCGATTTCGACTTCGACTTCGACTTCGACTTCGATTTCGATTTCGATTTCGATTTCGACTTCGATTTCGATTTCGATATCGATATCGATATCGCCTTCGATTTCGATTTCGACTATCGACTTCGACTTCGACTTCGACTTCGATTTCGATTTCGATATCGATATCGATATCGATATCGACTTCGACTTCGATTTCGATATCGCCTTCGATTTCGATTTCGATTTCGATTTTCGATATCGATATCGATATCGATATCGACTTCGACTTCGACTTCGACTTCGATTTCGATATCGACTTCGATTTCGATTTCGACTTCGACTTCGACTTCGATTTCGATTTCGACTTCGACTTCGACTTCGATTTCGTTTTCGATATCGATATCGATATCGCCTTCGATTTCGATTTCGACTTCGACTTCGACTTCGACTTCGACTTCGACTTAGATTTCGTTTTCGATATCGAGTTCGATATCGATATCGACTTCGACTTTGATTTCGATATCGCCTTCGATTTCGATTTCGATTTCGATTTCGATATCGATATCGATATCGACTTCGACTTCGACTTCGACTTCGACTTCGACTTCGATTTCGATTTCGATTTCGATTTCGACTTCGATTTCGATTTCGATTTCGATTCGATATCGACTTCGATTTCGATTTCGATCACTTCGACTTCGACTTCGACTTCGACTTAGATTTCGTTTTCGATATCGATATCGATATCGATATCGACTTCGACTTCGATTTCGATTTCGACTTCGATTTCGATTTCGATATCGACTTCGACTTCGACTTCGACTTCGATTTCGTTTTCGATATCGATATCGATATCGCCTTCGATTTCGATTTCGATTTCGTTTTCGATATCGATATCGATATCGACTTCGACTTCGACTTCGATTTCGATTTCGATTTCGATTTCGATATCGACTTCGACTTCGACTTCGACTTCGACTTCGATTTCGATTTCGACTTCGACTTCGACTTCGACTTCGACTTCGATTTCGATTTCGATTTCGATTTCGATTTCGACTTCGACTTCGACTTCGACTTCGATTTCGATATCGCCTTCGATTTCGATTTCGTTTTCGATATCGATATCGACTTCGACTTCGCCTTCGACTTCGACTTCGACTTCGACTTCGACTTCGACTTCGACTTCGACTTCGACTTCGACTTCGACTTCGACTTCGACTTCGACTTCGACTTCGACTTCGACTTCGACTTCGACTTCGACTTCGACTTCGACTTCGACTTCGACTTCGACTTCGACTTCGACTTCGACTTCGACTTCGATTTCGACTTCGATTTCGATATCGACTTTGACTTCGACTTCGACTTCGACTTCGACTTCGCCTTCGACTTCGACTTCGATTTCGATATCGCCTTCGATTTCGATTTCGATTTCGTTTGCGATATCGATATCGATATCGATATCGACTTCGACTTCGACTTCGACTTCGACTTCGACTTCGACTTCGACTTCGACTTCGACTTCGACTTCGATTTCGACTTCCACTTCGACTTCGATTTCGATATCGACTTCGATTTCGATATCGATATCGATATCGATATCGACTTCGACTTCGACTTCGACTTCGCCTTCGACTTCGACTTCGACTTCGACTTCGATTTCGACTTCGACTTCGACTTCGACTTCGACTTCGACTTCGATTTCGACTTCGACTTCGACTTCGATTTCGATATCGCCTTCGATTTCGATTTCGACTTCGACTTCGACTTTGATTTCGACTTCGACTTCGACTTCGACTTCGACTTCGACTTCGACTTCGACTTCGACTTCGACTTCGACTTCGACTTCGATTTCGACTTCGACTTCGACTTCGACTTCGACTTCGACTTCGACTTCGACTTCGACTTCGACTTCGACTTCGACTTCGACTTCGACTTCGACTTCGACTTCGACTTCGACTTCGACTTCGACTTCGACTTCGACTTCGACTTCGACTTCGACTTCGACTTCGAATTCGAATTCGACTTCGACTTTGACTTCGACTTCGACTTCGACTTCGACTTCGACTTCGACTTCGATTTCGACTTCGACTTCGACTGCGACTTCGACTTCGACTTCGACTTCGACTTCGACTTCGACTTCGACTTCGACTTTGATTTCGACTTCGACTTCGACTTCGACTTCGACTTCGACTTCGACTTCGACTTCGACTTCGATTTCGATTTCGACTTCGACTTCGACTTCGACTTCGACTTCGACTTCGACTTCGACTTCGACTTCGACTTCGACTTCGACTTCGACTGCGACTTCGACTTCGACTTCGACTTCGACTTCGACTTCGACTTCGACTTCGACTTTGATTTCGACTTCGACTTCGACTTCGACTTCGACTTCGACTTCGACTACGATTTCGATTTCGACTTCGACTTCGACTTCGACTTCGATTTCGATATCGCCTTCGATTTCGATTTCGATTTCGTTTGCGATATCGATATCGATATCGATATCGACTTCGACTTCGACTTCGACTTCGACTTCGACTTCGACTTCGATTTCGATTTCGTTATCGACTTCGATATCGACTTCGACTTCGACTTCGACTTCGACTTCGACTTCGACTTCGACTTCGACTTCGACTTCGATTTCGATTTCGATTTCGATATCGACTTCGACTTCGACTTGGACTTCGATTTCGATTTCGATATCGACTTCGACTTCGACTTGGACTTCGACTTCGACTTCGACTTCGACGTCGACTTCGACGTCGACTTCGACGTCGACTTCGACTTCAACTTCGACTTCGACTTCGACTTCGACTTCGACTTCGACTTCGACTTCGACTTCGACTTCGACTTCGACTTCGACTTCGACTTCGACTTCGACATCGACTTCGACTTCGACATCGACTTCGACATCGACTTTGACTTCGACTTCGACGTCGACGTCGACTTCGACTTCGACTTCGACTTCGACTTCGACTTCGACTTCGACTTCGACTTCGACTTCGACTTCGACTTCGACATCGACTTCGACTTCGACATCGACTTCGACTTTGACTTCGACTTCGACTTCGACTTCGACTTCGACTTCGACTTCGACTTCGACTTCGACTTCGACTTCGACGTCGACTTCGACTTCGACTTCGACTTCGACTTCGACTTCGACATCGACTTCGACTTCGACTTCGACTTCGACTTCGACTTCGACTTCAACTTTGACTTTGACTTCGACTTCGGCTTCGACTTCGACTTCGACTTCGACTTCGACTTCGACTTCGACTTCGACTTCGACTTCGACTTCGACTTCGACTTCGACTTCGACTTCGACTTCGACTTCGACTTCGATTTCGACTTCGACTTCGACTTCGACTTCGACTTCGACTTCGACTTCGACTTCGACTTCGACTTCGACTTCGACTTCGACTTCGACTTCGACTTCGACTTCGACTTCGACTTCGACTTCGACTTCGACTTCGACTTCGAATTCGACTTCGACTTTGACTTCGACTTCGACTTCGACTTCGACTTCGATTTCGATATCGCCTTCGATTTCGATTTCGATTTCGTTTTCGATATCGACTCCGACTTCGACTTCGATTTCGTTTTCGATATCGATATCGATATCGACTTCGACTTCGACTTCGACTTCGACTTCGATTTCGATATCGACTTCGACTTCGACTTCGACTTCGACTTCGACTTCGATTTCGATTTCGATTTCGATTTCGATATCGACTTCGACTTCGACTTCGACTTCGACTTCGACTTCGACTTCGATATCGACTTCGACTTCGACTTCGACTTCGACTTCAACTTTGATCTTGACTTTGACTTTGACTTCGACTTCGACTTCGATTTCGACTTCGACTTCGACTTCGACTTCGACTTCGACTTCGACTTCGACTTCGATTTCGACTTCGATTTCGTTATCGACTTCGATTTCGATTTCGACTTCGACTTCGACTTCGACTTCGACTTCGACTTCGACTTCGACTTCGACTTCGACTTCGACTTCGACTTCGACTTCGACTTCGACTTCGACTTCGACTTCGACTTCGACTTCGACTTCGACTTCGACTTCGACTTCGACTTCGACTTCGACTTTGATTTCGACTTCGACTTCGACTTCGACTTCGACTTCGACTTCGATCTCGATTTCGACTTCGACTTCGATTTCGATATCGCCTTCGATTTCGATTTCGATTTCGTTTGCGATATCGATATCGATATCGATATCGACTTCGACTTCGACTTCGACTTCGACTTCGACTTCGACTTCGATTTCGATTTCGTTATCGACTTCGATATCGACTTCGACTTCGACTTCGACTTCGACTTCGACTTCGACTTCGACTTCGACTTCGACTTCGATTTCGATTTCGATTTCGATTTCGATATCGACTTCGACTTCGACTTCGACTTCGACTTCGACTTCGACTTCGACTTCGACTTCGACTTCGACTTCGACGTCGACTTCGACTTCGACTTCGACTTCGACTTCGACTTCGACTTCGACTTCGACTTCGACTTCGACTTCGACTTCGACTTCGACTTCGACTTCGACTTCGACTTCGACTTCGACTTCGACTTCGACTTCGACTTCGACTTCGACTTCGACTTCGACTTCGACATCGACTTCGACTTCGACATCGACTTCGACATCGACTTTGACTTTGACTTCGACTTCGACTTCGACTTCGACTTCGACTTCGACTTCGACTTCGACTTCGACTTCGACTTCGACTTCGAGTTCGACTTCGACTTCGACTTCGACGTCGACGTCGACTTCGACTTCGACTTCGACTTCGACTTCGACTTCGACTTCGACTTCGACTTCGACTTCGACTTCGACTTCGACTTCGACTTCGACTTCGACTTCGACTTCGACTTCGACTTCGACTTCGACTTCGACTTCGACTTCGACTTCGACTTCGACTTCGACTTCGACTTCGACTTCGAATTCGAATTCGACTTCGACTTTGACTTCGACTTCGACTTCGACTTCGACTTCGATTTCGATATCGCCTTCGATTTCGATTTCGATTTCGTTTTCGATATCGACTCCGACTTCGACTTCGATTTCGTTTTCGATATCGATATCGATATCGACTTCGACTTCGACTTCGACTTCGACTTCGATTTCGATTTCGATATCGACTTCGACTTCGACTTGGACTTCGATTTCGATTTCGATATCGACTTCGACTTCGACTTGGACTTCGACTTCGACTTCGACTTCGACGTCGACTTCGACGTCGACTTCGACGTCGACTTCGACTTCGACTTCGACTTCGACTTCGACTTCGACTTCGACTTCGACTTCGACTTCGACTTCGACTTCGACTTCGACTTCGACTTCGACATCGACTTCGACTTCGACATCGACTTCGACATCGACTTCGACTTCGACTTCGACGTCGACGTCGACTTCGACTTCGACTTCGACTTCGACTTCGACTTCGACTTCGACTTCGACTTCGACTTCGACTTCGACTTCGACATCGACTTCGACTTCGACATCGACTTCGACTTTGACTTCGACTTCGACTTCGACTTCGACTTCGACTTCGACTTCGACTTCGACTTCGACTTCGACGTCGACGTCGACTTCGACTTCGACTTCGACTTCGACATCGACTTCGACTTCGACTTCGACTTCGACTTCGACTTCGACTTCAACTTTGACTTTGACTTCGACTTCGGCTTCGACTTCGACTTCGACTTCGACTTCGACTTCGACTTCGACTTCGACTTCGACTTCGACTTCGACTTCGACTTCGACTTCGACTTCGACTTCGACTTCGACTTCGACTTCGATTTCGACTTCGACTTCGACTTCGACTTCGACTTCGACTTCGACTTCGACTTCGACTTCGACTTCGACTTCGACTTCGACTTCGACTTCGACTTCGACTTCGACTTCGACTTCGACTTCGACTTCGACTTCGACTTCGACTTCGACTTCGAATTCGAATTCGACTTCGACTTCGACTTCGACTTCGACTTCGACTTCGACTTCGATTTCGATATCGCCTTCGATTTCGATTTCGATTTCGTTTTCGATATCGACTCCGACTTCGACTTCGATTTCGTTTTCGATATCGATATCGATATCGACTTCGACTTCGACTTCGACTTCGACTTCGATTTCGATATCGACTTCGACTTCGACTTCGACTTCGACTTCGACTTCGATTTCGATTTCGATTTCGATTTCGATATCGACTTCGACTTCGACTTCGACTTCGACTTCGACTTCGACTTCGACTTCGACTTCGACTTCGATATCGACTTCGACTTCGACTTCGACTTCGACTTCAACTTTGATCTTGACTTTGACTTTGACTTCGACTTCGATTTCGACTTCGACTTCGACTTCGACTTCGACTTCGACTTCGACTTCGACTTCGATTTCGACTTCGATTTCGTTATCGACTTCGATTTCGATTTCGACTTCGACTTCGACTTCGACTTCGACTTCGACTTCGACTTCGACTTCGACTTCGACTTCGACTGCGACTTCGACTTCGACTTCGACTTCGACTTCGACTTCGACTTCGACTTCGACTTCGACTTTGATTTCGACTTCGACTTCGACTTCGACTTCGACTTCGACTTCGACTTCGATTTCGATTTCGACTTCGACTTCGATTTCGATATCGCCTTCGATTTCGATTTCGATTTCGTTTGCGATATCGATATCGATATCGATATCGACTTCGACTTCGACTTCGACTTCGACTTCGACTTCGACTTCGACTTCGATTTCGATTTCGTTATCGACTTCGATATCGACTTCGACTTCGACTTCGACTTCGACTTCGACTTCGACTTCGACTTCGACTTCGACTTCGATTTCGATTTCGATTTCGATTTCGATATCGACTTCGACTTCGACTTCGACTTCGACTTCGACTTCGACTTCGACGTCGACTTCGACGTCGACTTCGACGTCGACTTCGACTTCAACTTCGACTTCAACTTCGACTTCGACTTCGACTTCGACTTCGACTTCGACTTCGACTTCGACTTCGACTTCGACTTCGACTTCGACTTCGACTTCGACTTCGACTTCGACTTCGACTTCGACTTCGACTATCGACTTCGACTTCGACATCGACTTCGACATCGACTTCGACTTCGACTTCGACTTCGACTTCGACTTCGACTTCGACTTCGACTTCGACTTCGACTTCGACTTCGACTTCGACTTCGACTTTGAGTTCGACTTCGACTTCGACTTCGACTTCGACTTCGACTTCGACTTCGACGTCGACTTCGACGTCGACTTCGACGTCGACTTCGACTTCGACTTCGACTTCAACTTCGACTTCGACTTCGACTTCGACTTCGACTTCGACTTCGACTTCGACTTCGACTTCGACTTCGACTTCGAAGTCGACTTCGACGTCGACTTCGACTTCGACTTCGACTTCAACTTCGACTTCGACTTCGACTTCGACTTCGACTTCGACTTCGACTTCGACTTCGACTTCGACTTCGACTTCGACTTCGACTTCGACATCGACTTCGACTTCGACATCGACTTCGACTTTGACTTCGACTTCGACTTCGACTTCGACTTCGACTTCGACTTCGACTTCGACTTCGACTTCGACGTCGACTTCGACTTCGACTTCGACTTCGACTTACTTCGACATCGACTTCGACTTCGACTTCGACTTCGACTTCGACTTCGACTTCAACTTCGACTTTGACTTCGACTTCGGCTTCGACTTCGACTTCGACTTCGACTTCGACTTCGACTTCGACTTCGACTTCGACTTCGACTTCGACTTCGACTTCGACTTCGACTTCGACTTCGACTTCGACTTCGATTTCGACTTCGACTTCGACTTCGACTTCGACTTCGACTTCGACTTCGATTTCGATTTCGATTTCGATATCGACTTCGACTTCGACTTCGACTTCGACTTCGACTTCGACTTCGACTTCGACTTCGACTTCGATATCGACTTCGACTTCGACTTCGACTTCGACTTCAACTTTGATCTTCGACTTCGACTTCGACTTCGACTTCGATTTCGACTTCGACTTCGACTTCGACTTCGACTTCGACTTCGACTTCGACTTCGATTTCGACTTCGATTTCGTTATCGACTTCGATTTCGATTTCGACTTCGACTTCGACTTCGACTTCGACTTCGACTTCGACTTCGACTTCGACTTCGACTTCGACTTCGACTTCGACTTCGACTTCGACTTCGACTTCGACTTCGACTTCGACTTCGACTTCGACTTCGATTTCGACTTCGACTTCGACTTCGACTTCGACTTCGACTTCGACTTCGATTTCGATTTCGACTTCGACTTCGATTTCGATATCGCCTTCGATTTCGATTTCGATTTCGATTTCGATATCGATATCGATATCGATATCGACTTCGACTTCGACTTCGACTTCGACTTCGACTTCGACTTCGATTTCGATTTCGTTATCGACTTCGATTTCGACTTCGACTTCGACTTCGACTTCGACTTCGACTTCGACTTCGACTTCGACTTCGACTTCGATTTCGATTTCGATTTCGATTTCGATATCGACTTCGACTTCGACTTCGACTTCGACTTCGACTTCGACTTCGACTTCGACTTCGACTTCGACTTCGACGTCGACTTCGACTTCGACTTCGACTTCGACTTCGACTTCGACTTCGACTTCGACTTCGACTTCGACTTCGACTTCGACTTCGACTTCGACTTCGACTTCGACTTCGACTTCGACTTCGACTTCGACTTCGACTTCGACTTCGACTATCGACTTCGACTTCGACATCGACTTCGACATCGACTTCGACTTCGACTTCGACTTCGACTTCGACTTCGACTTCGACTTCGACTTCGACTTCGACTTCGACTTCGACTTCGACTTCGACTTCGACTTCGACTTCGACTTCGACTTCGACTTCGACTTCGACTTCGACTTCGACTTCGACTTCGACTTCGACTTCGACTTCGACTTCGACTTCGACTTCGACTTCGACTTCGACTTCGACTTCGACTTCGACTTCGACTTCGACTTCGACTTCGACTTCGACTTCGACTTCGACTTCGACTTCGACTTCGACTTCGACTTCGACTTCGACTTCGACTTCGACTTCGACTTCGACTTCGACTTCGACTTCGACTTCGACTTCGACTTCGACTTCGATTTCGACTTCGACTTCGACTTCGACTTCGACTTCGACTTCGACTTCGACTTCGACTTCGACTTCGACTTCGACTTCGACTTCGACTTCGACTTCGACTTCGACTTCGACTTCGACTTCGACTTCGACTTCGACTTCGACTTCGACTTCGACTTCGACTTCGACTTCGACTTCGACTTCGACATCGACTTCGACTTCGACTTCGACTTCGACTTCGACTTCGACTTCGACTTCGACTTCGACTTCGACTTCGACTTCGACTTCGACTTCGACTTCGACTTCGACTTCGACTTCGACTTCGACTTCGACTTCGACTTCGACTTCGACTTCGACTTCGACTTCGACTTCGACTTCGACTTCGACTTCGACTTCGACTTCGACTTCGACTTCGACTTCGACTTCGACTTCGACTTCGACTTCGACTTCGACTTCGACTTCGACTTCGACTTCGACTTCGACTTCGACTTCGACTTCGACTTCGACTTCGACTTCGACTTCGACTTCGACTTCGACTTCGACTTCGACTTCGACTTCGACTTCGACTTCGACTTCGACTTCGATTTCGATATCGACTTCGATTTCGATTTCGATTTCGATTTCGATTTCGACTTCGACTTCGACTTCGACTTCGACTTCGATTTCGACTATCGACTATCGACTTCGACTTCGACTTCGACTTCGACTTCGACTTCGACTATCGACTTCGACTTCGACTTCGACTTCGACTTCGACTTCGACTTCGACTTCGATTTCGACTTCGACTATCGACTTCGACTTCGACTTCGACTTCGACTTCGACTTCGACTTCGACTTCGACTTCGACTTCGACTTCGACTTCGACTTCGACTTCGACTTCGACTTCGACTTCGACTTCGACTTCGACTTCGACTTCGACTTCGACTTCGACTTCGACTTCGACTTCGACTTCGACTTCGACTTCGACTTCGACTTCGACTTCGACTTCGACTTCGATTTCGTTATCGACTTCGATTTCGATTTCGACTTCGACTTCGACTTCGACTTCGACTTCGACTTCGACTTCGACTTCGACTTCGACTTCGACTTCGACTTCGACTTCGACTTCGACTTCGACTTCGACTTCGACTTCGACTTCGACTTCGACTTCGACTTCGACTTCGACTTCGACTTCGACTTCGACTTCGACTTCGACTTCGACTTCGACTTCGACTTCGATTTCGACTTCGACTTCGACTTCGACTTCGACTTCGACTTCGACTTCGACTTCGACTTCGACTTCGACTTCGACTTCGACTTCGACTTCGACTTCGACTTCGACTTCGACTTCGACTTCGATTTCGATTTCGACTTCGACTTCGACTTCGACTTCGACTTCGACTTCGACTTCGATTTCGACTTCGACTTCGACTTCGACTTCGACTTCGACTTCGACTTCGACTTCGACTTCGACTTCGACTTCGACTTCGACTTCGACTTCGACTTCGATTTCGATTTCGATTTCGACTTCGACTTCGACTTCGACTTCGACTTCGATTTCGACTTCGACTTCGATTTCGTTTTCGATATCGATATCGATATCGACTTCGACTTCGATTTCGATTTCGATTTCGACTTCGACTTCGACTTCGACTTCGACTTCGATTTCGACTTCGACTTCGACTTCGACTTCGACTTCGACTTCGATTTCGATATCGACTTCGACTTCGACTTCGACTTCGATTTCGATTTCGACTTCGACTTCGACTTCGACTTCGACTTCGATTTCGATTTCGATTTCGATTTCGATTTCGATTTCGACTTCGACTTCGATTTCGTTTTCGATATCGATATCGATATCGATTTCGACTTCGACTTCGACTTCGACTTCGATTTCGATATCGACTTCGACTTCGACTTCGATTTCGACTTCGATTTCGATTTCGACTTCGATTTCGATTTCGATTTCGATTTCGATTTCGACTTCGACTTCGACTTCGATTTCGACTTCGACTTCGACTTCGATTTCGACTATCGACTTCGATTTCGATTTCGATTTCGACTTCGATATCGATATCGACTATCGACTTCGACTTCGACTTCGATTTCGATTTCGATTTCGACTATCGATATCGACTTCGACTTCGACTTCGACTTCGACTTCGATTTCGACTATCGACTTCGACTTCGACTTCGACTTCGACTTCGACTTCGATTTCGATTTCGATTTCGATTTCGACTTCGACTTCGACTTCGACTTCGACTATCGACTTCGACTTCGATTTCGATTTCGATTTCGATTTCGATTTCGACTTCGACTTCGATTTCGATTTCGATTTCGACTTCGATTTCGATTTCGATATCGACTTCGATTTCGATTTCGATTTCGACTTCGACTTCGACTTCGATTTCGACTTCGACTTCGATTTCGTTATCGACTTCGATTTCGATTTCGATTTCGACTTCGACTTCGACTTCGACTTCGACTTCGACTTCGACTTCGATTTCGATTTCGATTTCGATTTCGACTTCGACTTCGATTTCGATTTCGATATCGACTTCGACTTCGACTTCGATTTCGACTATCGATATCGATATCGACTTCGACTTCGATTTCGATATCGATATCGACTTCGACTTCGATTTCTTTATCGACTTCGATTTCGACTTCGATTTCGACTTCGACTTCGATTTCGATTTCGACTTCGACTTCGATTTCGATATCGACTTCGATTTCGACTTCGACTTCGACTTCGATTTCGATTTCGACTTCGACTTCGACTTCGACTTCGACTTCGATTTCGATTTCGATTTCGATTTCGATTGCGATTTCGATATCGACTTCGACTTCGACTTCGACTTCGACTTCGACTTCGACTTCGACTTCGATTTCGTTTTCGATATCGATATCGATATCGACTTCGATTTCGATATCGATATCGACTTCGACTTCGATTTCGTTATCGACTTCGATTTCGATTTCGTTTTCGATATCGATATCGATATCGACTATCGACTTCGACTTCGACTTCGATTTCGTTTTCGATATCGATATCGATATCGATATCGACTTCGACTTCGACTTCGACTTCGATTTCGATATCGACTTCGACTTCGACTTCGACTTCGACTTCGACTTCGACTTCGACTTCGATTTCGATTTCGATTTCGACTTCGACTTCGACTTCGACTTCGACTTCGATTTCTTTATCGACTTCGATTTCGATTTCGATTTCGATTTCGACTTCGACTTCGACTTCGACTTCGACTTCGACTTCGACTTCGACTTCGACTTCGACTTCGACTTCGACTTCGACTTCGACTTCGATTTCGATTTCGATTTCGACTGCGACTTCGACTTCGACTTCGACTTCGATTTCTTTATCGACTTCGATTTCGATTTCGATTTCGATTTCGATTTCGATTTCGACTTCGACTTCGACTTCGACTTCGACTTCGACTGCGACTTCGACTTCGACTTCGACTTCGACTTCGACTTCGACATCGACTTTGACTTCGACTGCGACTTCGACTTCGACTTCGACTTCGACTTCGACTTCGACTTCGACTTCGACTTCGACATCGACTTCGACTTCAACTTTGATCTTGACTTTGACTTTGACTTCGACTTCGACTTCGATTTCGACTTCGACTTCGATTTCGACTTCGACTTCGATTTCGACTTCGACTTCGACTTCGACTTCGACTTCGACTTCGACTGCGACTTCGACTTCGACTTCGACTTCGACTTCGACTTCGACTTCGACTTCGACTTCGACTGCGACTTCGACTTCGACTTCGACTTCGACTTCGACTTCGACTTCGACTTCGACTTCGACTTCGACTTCGACTTCGACTTCGACTTCGACTTCGACTTCGACTTCGACTTCGACTTCGACTTCGACTTCGACTTCGACTTCGACTTCGACTTCGACTTCGACTTCGACTTCGACTTCGACTTCGACTTCGACTTCGACTTCGACTTCGACTTCGACTTCGACTTCGACTTCGACTTCGACTTCGACTTCGACTTCGACTTCGACTTCGACTTCGACTTCGACTTCGACTTCGACTTCGACTTCGACTTCGACTTCGACTTCGACTTCGACTTCGACTTCGACTTCGACTTCGACTTCGACTTCGACTTCGATTTCTTTATCGACTTCGATTTCGACTTCGACTTCGACTTCGACTTCGACTTCGACTTCGACTTCGACTTCGACTTCGACTTCGACTTCGACTTCGACTTCGACTTCGACTTCGACTTCGACTTCGACTTTGACTTCGACTTCGACTTCGACTTCGACTTCGACTTCGACTTCGACTTCGACTTCGACTTCGACTTCGACTTCGACTTCGACTTCGACTTCGACTTCGACTTCGACTTCGACTTCGACTTCGACTTCGACTTCGACTTCGACTTCGACTTCGACTTCGACTTCGACTTCGACTTCGACTTCGACTTCGACTTCGACTTCGACTTCGACTTCGACTTCGACTTCGACTTCGACTTCGACATCGACTTCGACTTCGACTTCGACTTCGACTTCGATTTCTTTATCGACTTCGATTTCGATTTCGATTTCGATTTCGATTTCGACTTCGACTTCGACTTCGACTTCGACTTCGACTGCGACTTCGACTTCGACTTCGACTTCGACTTCGACTTCGACATCGACTTTGACTTCGACTGCGACTTCGACTTCGACTTCGACTTCGACTTCGACTTCGACTTCGACTTCGACTTCGACTTCGACATCGACTTCGACTTCAACTTTGATCTTGACTTTGACTTTGACTTCGACTTCGACTTCGATTTCGACTTCGACTTCGAATTCGACTACGACTTTGACTTCTACTTCGACTACGACTTCGACTTCGACATCGACTTAAACTTTGACTTTGACTTCGACTTCGACTTCGACTTCGACTTCGACTTCGACTTCGACTTCGACTTCGACTTCGACTTCGACTTCGACTTCGACTTCGACTTCGACTTCGACTTCGACTTCGACTTCGACTTCGACTTCGACTTCGACTTCGACTTCGACTTCGACTTCGACTTCGACTTCGACTTCGACTTCGACTTCGACTTCGACTTCGACTTCGACTTCGACTTCGACTTCGACTTCGACTTCGACTTCGACTTCGACTTCGACTTCGACATCGACTTCGACTTCGACTTCGACTTCGACTTCGACTTCGACTTCGACTTCGACTTCGACTTCGACTTCGACTTCGACTTCGACTTCGACTTCGACTTCGACTTCGACTTCGACTTCGACTTCGACTTCGACTTCGACTTCGACTTCGACTTCGACTTCGACTTCGACTTCGACTTCGACTTCGACTTCGACTTCGACTTCGACTTCGACTTCGACTTCGACTTCGACTTCGACTTCGACTTCGACTTCGACTTCGACTTCGACTTCGACTTCGACTTCGACTTCGACTTCGACTTCGACTTCGACTTCGACTTCGACTTCGACTTCGACTTCGACTTCGACTTTGACTTTGACTTCGACTTTGACTTCGACTTCGACTTCGACTTCGACTTCGACTTCGACTTCGACTTCGACTTCGACTGCGACTTCGACTTCGACTTCGACTTCGACTTCGACTTCGACTTCGACTTCGACTTCGACTTCAACTTTGATCTTCGACTTCGACTTTGACTTCGACTTCGACTTCGATTTCGACTTCGACTTCGAATTCGACTTCGACTTTGACTTCGACTTCGACTTCGACTTCGACTTCGACATCGACTTCGACTTTGACTTTGACTTCGACTTCGACTTCGACTTCGACTTCGACTTCGACTTCGACTTCGACTTCGACTTCGACTTCGACTTCGACTTCGACTTCGACTTCGACTTCGACTTCGACTTCGACTTCGACTTCGACTTCGACTTCGACTTCGACTTCGACTTCGACTTCGACTTCGACTTCGACTTCGACTTCGACTTCGACTTCGACTTCGACTTCGACTTCGACTTCGACTTCGACTTCGACTTCGACTTCGACTTCGACTTCGACTTCGACTTCGACTTCGACTTCGACTTCGACTTCGACTTCGACTTCGACTTCGACTTCGACTTCGACTTCGACATCGACTTCGACTTCGACTTCGACTTCGACTTCGACTTCGACTTCGACTTCGACTTCGACTTCGACTTCGACTTCGACTTCGACTTCGACTTCGACTTCGACTTCGACTTCGACTTCGACTTCGACTTCGACTTCGACTTCGACTTCGACTTCGACTTCGACTTCGACTTCGACTTCGACTTCGACTTGGACTTTGACTTCGACTTCGACTTCGACTTCGACTTCGACTTCGACTTCGACTTCGACTTCGACTTCGACTTCGACTTCGACTTCGACTTCGACTTCGACTTCGACTTCGACTTCGACTTCGACTTCGACTTCGATTTCGACTTCGACTTCGACTTCGACATCGACTTCGACTTCGACTTCGACTTCGACTTCGACTTCGACTTCGACTTCGACTTCGACTTCGACTTCGACTTCGACTTCGACTTCGACTTCGACTTCGACTTCGACTTCGACTTCGACTTCGACTTCGACTTCGACTTCGACTTCGACTTCGACTTCGACTTCGACTTCGACTTCGACTTCGACTTCGACTTCGACTTCGACTTCGACTTTGACTTCGACTTCGACTTCGACTTCGACTTCGACTTCGACTTCGACTTCGACTTCGACTTCGACTTCGACTTCGACTTCGACTTCGACTTCGACTTCGACTTCGACGTCGACGTCGACTTCGACTTCGACTTCGACTTCGACTTCGACTTCGACTTCGACTTCGACTTCGACTTCGACTTCGACTTCGACTTCGACTTCGACTTCGACTTCGACTTCGACTTCGACTTCGACTTCGACTTCGACTTCGACTTCGACTTCGACTTCGACTTCGACTTCGACTTCGACTTCGACTTCGACTTCGACTTCGACTTCGACTTCGACTTCGACTTCGACTTCGACTTCGACTTCGACTTCGACGTCGACTTCGACTTCGACTTCGATTTCGTTTTCGATATCGATTTCGACTTCGACTTCGATTTCGTTTTCGATATCGATATCGATATCGACTTCGACTTCGATTTCGATATCGATATCGACTTCGACTTCGATTTCTTTATCGACTTCGATTTCGATTTCGATTTCGATTTCGACTTCGACTTCGACTTCGACTTCGACTTCGACTTCGACTTCGACTTCGACTTCGACTTCGACTTTGACTTTGACTTCGACTTCGACTTCGACTTCGACTTCGACTTCGACTTCGATTTCGACTTCGACTTCGACTTCGACTTCGACTTCGATATCGATATCGACTTCGACTTCGACTTCGATTTCGATATCGACTTCGACTTCGACTTTATCGATTTCGATTTCGATTTCGATATCGATTTCGACTTCGACTTCGACTTCGACTTCGACTTCGACTTCGACTTCGACTTCGACTTCGACTTCGACTTCGACTTCGACTTCGACTTCGACTTCGACTTCGACTTCGACTTCGACTTCGACTTCGACTTCGACTTCGACTTCGACTTCGACTTCGACTTCGACTTCGACTTCGACTTCGACTTCGACTTCGACTTCGACTTCGACTTCGACTTCGACTTCGACTTCGACTTCGACTTCGACTTCGACTTCGACTTCGACTTCGACTTCGACTTCGACTTCGACTTCGACTTCGACTTCGACTTCGACTTCGACTTCGACTTCGACTTCGACTTCGACTTCGACTTCGACTTCGACTTCGACTTCGACTTCGACTTCGACTTCGACTTCGACTTCGACTTCGACTTCGACTTCGACTTCGACTTCGACTTCGACTTCGACTTCGACTTCGACTTCGACTTCGACTTCGACTTCGACTTCGACTTCGACTTCGACTTCGACTTCGACTTCGACTTCGACTTCGACTTCGACTTCGACTTCGACTTCGACTTCGACTTCGACTTCGACTTCGACTTCGACTTCGATCTTCGACTTCGACTTCGACTTCGACTTCGACTTCGACTTCGACTTCGACTTCGACTTCGACTTCGACTTCGACTTCGACTTCGACTTCGACTTCGACTTCGACTTCGACTTCGACTTCGACTTCGACTTCGACTTCGACTTCGACTTCGACTTCGACTTCGACTTCGACTTCGACTTCGACTTCGACTTCGACTTCGACTTCGACTTCGACTTCGACTTCGACTTCGACTTCGACTTCGACTTCGACTTCGACTTCGACTTCGACTTCGACTTCGACTTCGACTTCGACTTCGACATTCGACTTCGACTTCGACTTTGACTTCGACTTCGACTTCGACTTCGACTTCGACTTCGACTTCGACTTCGACTTCGACTTCGACTTCGACTTCGACTTCGACTTCGACTTCGACTTCGACTTCGACTTCGACTTCGACTTCGACTTCGACTTCGACTTCGACTTCGACTTCGACTTCGACTTCGACTTCGACTTCGACTTCGACTTCGACTTCGACTTCGACTTCGACTTCGACTTCGACTTCGACTTCGACTTCGACTTCGACTTCGACTTCGACTTCGACTTCGACTTCGACTTCGACTTCGACTTCGACTTCGACTTCGACTTCGACTTCGACTTCGACTTCGACTTCGACTTCGACTTCGACTTCGACTTCGACTTCGACTTCGACTTCGACTTCGACTTCGACTTCGACTTCGACTTCGACTTCGACTTCGACTTCGACTTCGACTTCGACTTCGACTTCGACTTCGACTTCGACTTCGACTTCGACTTCGACTTCGATATCGACTTCGACTTCGACTTCGACTTCGACTTCGACTTCGACTTCGACTTCGACTTCGACTTCGACTTCGACTTCGATTTCGACTTCGACTTCGACTTCGACTTCGACTTCGACTTCGACTTCGACTTCGACTTCGACTTCGACTTCGACTTCGACTTCGACTTCGACTTCGACTTCGACTTCGACTTCGACTTCGACTTCGACTTCGACTTCGACTTCGACTTCGACTTCGACTTCGACTTCGACTTCGACTTCGACTTCGACTTCGACTTCGACTTCGACTTCGACTTCGACTTCGACTTCGACTTCGACTTCGACTTCGACTTCGACTTCGACTTCGACTTCGACTTCGACTTCGACTTCGACTTCGACTTCGACTTCGACTTCGACTTCGACTTCGACTTCGACTTCGACTTCGACTTCGACTTCGACTTCGACTTCGACTTCGACTTCGACTTCGACTTCGACTTCGACTTCGACTTCGACTTCGACTTCGACTTCGACTTCGACTTCGACTTCGACTTCGACTTCGACTTCGACTTCGACTTCGACTTCGACTTCGACTTCGACTTCGACTTCGACTTCGACTTCGACTTCGACTTCGACTTCGACTTCGACTTCGACTTCGACTTCGACTTCGACTTCGACTTCGACTTCGACTTCGACTTCGACTTCGACTTCGACTTCGACTTCGACTTCGACTTCGACTTCGACTTCGACTTCGATTTCGACTTCGACTTCGACTTCGACTTCGATTTCGACTATCGACTATCGATATCGACTTCGACTTCGACTTCGATTTCGACTTCGACTTCGATTTCTTTATCGACTTCGACTTCGACTTCGACTTCGACTTCGACTTCGACTTCGACTTCGACTTCGACTTCGACTTCGACTTCGACTTCGACTTCGACTTCGACTTCGACTTCGACTTCGACTTCGACTTCGACTTCGACTTCGACTTCGACTTCGACTTCGACTTCGACTATCGACTTCGACTTCGACTTCGATTTCGATTTCGATATCGATATCGACTATCGACTTCGACTTCGATTTCGACTATCGACTATCGACTTCGACTTCGATTTCTTTATCGACTTCGATTTCGATTTCGATTTCGATTTCGATTTCGACTTCGACTTCGACTTCGACTTCGACTTCGACTTCGACTTCGACTTCGACTTCGACTTCGATTTCGACTTCGACTTCGACTTCGACTTCGACTTCGACTTCGACTTCGACTTCGACTTCGATTTCGACTTCGATTTCGACTTCGACTTCGACTTCGACTTCGACTTCGACTTCGACTTCGACTTCGACTTCGACTTCGACTTCGACTTCGACTTCGACTTCGACTTCGACTTCGACTTCGACTTCGACTTCGACTTCGACTTCGACTTCGACTTCGACTTCGACTTCGATTTCGACTTCGACTTCGACTTCGACTTCGACTTCGACTTCGACTTCGACTTCGATTTCGACTTCGACTTCGACTTCGACTTCGACTTCGACTTCGACTTCGACTTCGACTTCGACTTCGACTTCGACTTCGACTTCGACTTCGACTTCGACTTCGACTTCGACTTCGACGTCGACTTCGACTTCGACTTCGACTTCGACTTCGACTTCGACTTCGACTTCGACTTCGATTTCGACTTCGACTTCGACTTCGACTTCGACTTCGACTTCGACTTCGATATCGACTTCGACTTCGACTTCGACTTCGACTTCGACTTTGACTTCGACTTCGACTTCGACTTCGACTTCGACTTCGACTTCGACTTCGACTTCGACTTCGACTTCGACTTGGACTTCGACTTCGACTTCGACTTCGACTTCGATTTCGACATCGACTTCGATTTCGACTTCGATTTCGACTTCGACTTCGACTTCGACTTCGACTTCGACTTCGACTTCGACTTCGACTTCGATTTCGATTTCGATATCGACTTCGACTTCGATTTCTTTATCGACTTCGATTTCGATTTCGATTTCGATTTCGATTTCGACTTCGACTTCGACTTCGACTTCGACTTCGATTTCGACTTCGACTTCGACTTCGACTTCGACTTCGACTTCGACTTCGACTTCGACTTCGACTTCGACTTCGACTTCGACTTCGACTTCGACTTCGACTTCGACTTCGACTTCGACATCGACTTCGACTTCGACTTCGACTTCGACTTCGACTTCGACTTCGACTTCGACTTCGACTTCGACTTCGACTTCGACTTCGACTTCGACTTCGACTTCGACTTCGACTTCGACTTCGACTTCGAGTTCGACTTCGATTTCGACTTCGACTTCGACTTCGACTTCGACTTGATCTTGACTTCGACTTCGACTTCGACTTCGACTTCGATTTCGACTTCGACTTCGACTTCGACTTCGACTTCGACTTCGACTTCGACTTCGACTTCGACTTCGACTTCGACTTCGACTTCGATTTCGACTTCGACTTCGACTTCGACTTCGACTTCGACTTCGACTTCGACTTCGACTTCGACTTCGACTTCGATTTCGACTTCGACTTCGACTTCGATTTCGACTTCGACTTCGACTTCGACTTCGACTTCGACTTCGACTTCGACTTCGACTTCGATATCGACTTCGACTTCGACTTCTTTTTCGACTTCGATTTCGATTTCGATTTCGATTTCGATTTCGACTTCGACTTCGACTTCGACTTCGACTTCGACTTCGACTTCGACTTCGACTTCGACTTCGACTTCGATTTCGATTTCGACTTCGACTTCGACTTCGACTTCGACTTCGACTTCGACTTCGACTTCGACTTCGACTTCGACTTCGACTTCGACTTCGACTTCGACTTCGACTTCGACTTCGACTTCGACTTCGACTTCGACTTCGACTTCGACTTCGACTTCGACTTCGACTTCGACTTCGACTTCGACTTCGATTTCGACTTCGACTTCGACTTCGACTTCGACTTCGACTTCGACTTCGACTTCGACTTCGACTTCGACTTCGACTTCGACTTCGACTTCGACTTCGACTTCGACTTCGACTTCGACTTCGACTTCGACTTCGACTTCGACTTCGACTTCGACTTCGACTTCGACTTCGACTTCGACTTCGACTTCGACTTCGACTTCGACTTCGACTTCGACTTCGACTTCGACTTCGACTTCGACTTCGACTTCGATGTCGATATCGATTTCGACTTCGACTTCGACTTCGACTTCGACTTCGACTTCGACTTCGACTTCGACTTCGACTTCGACTTCGACTTCGACTTCGACTTCGACTTCGAGCAAT